>VUQI01028481.1:10980-36579 GCA_015106735.1 Paratilapia polleni | reverse complement strand
AGAGGTTTTTTTTAAAAAAAAAAAAAAAAAAGAGTGCAGTCTCAATACTCAGCCCAAGACCAATAGGGTTATTTTTCTAGGTTTTAGAAAGCTACAGAAGACACTACAGAGTACTTTTACATGCACATGATTACTACTTCCAGTGAGCCATTAAATTAATACTTTTTCAAAGTTAATCACTGCATGACAAAATTGTTTCCCAACAACTGTGCAGCACAGTACAAAGGCAACTACATTCACTGTGTCATTAGGGGAAAAATATGTCTATAGTGTCTGACAGCTTTGGAGACTAAATGGGCTAAAAAAATATGACAGAAGTATAGTGAGGAAAACCCTGCAAAGCAAGGGCACTGTGCCTTTCCTCATCCCTCTAAAGAGGACATTTTTAGGTTTTAGGACATGGTCTGATAGTCTAACAGGCAGAGATAATATTAGAATTACAATCCGAATTTGATCCAGCCTAGATTAAGGTTAGGTTCAGTGTTAACATTCCATTCTTAGGTTTAGGATTAAGGCTGGATTATGATAGTTGAGGGAAAGTGGAGAGGGCTAGGATTAGATTTAGGGGCCAAGGACTGGAAGTAGTCTGTGATTATCATTTCACTCACTCACTCATTCATTCACATCAGTGTCTGCATGTGTTTTTGTGTCTATGTGTCTCTGTATATGTATGTATGTATGTGTGTGTAATCTCAGTGTACCTCAGCCAGCATCCTGTGGTCCTCTCCTCTGTCTTGGTGTGCTTCATTAAAGCCCAGTTACAGGACACCTCCTCCTCATCGCCGCAGCAGATGGACAGACACAGGGTGATAATATTCCTGGGAGTTTGGAGGGGCGTCTCTGTTTTTATAACCCAGAGAATCTTATTAAAAAGCTGCTCTCCTTCCGTCCTGAACTCGGGGTTAATTAGCTCACTTCCTAGTTGCCGGCATGCACGGAGGCCTCTGAATGGTCACAGTGGTTGTCATGGGCGACTAGGCTTGTCTTATCTCCTGCTGCCTGTGGGGATTCTGCTGTCGAGCTGAGACTAAGAAGGAAACAGTGTTTATGTAGTCTGCAAAACACACACACCAGCAGCACACACACATATGTAATAGAGACAGCCGAAAATTCACCCACACAAGCACATTGACACAATGAGCACAGACATACAGAGACTCACATGGGAGACTCCGCCAACGCTCACACAATGTGTAACTAGTTTTTTTTTTTTTTTTTTGTGAAAATGTGTTAAAGATTAAAAAAATGTGTTACCACTGGACACTCTGGAAACAGAACGGTTACATATTACTGCAGTTGCATCCCAGTGCAAGCAGTAATAGTCCTGCCCACAGGTTCATGAATGCAAAATAAGATGATTCATTTGACTTTTTAGGCACAGGAAAAATGAAATTGGATGTGCAACACTGGGTGTATAATCCAAACACAGCCATTGACATGTGCATGTGTGCACACTTACTGTACATCCTTTCATTTTTTTAGTCATGGCACAGGTGGTTAGAACAGTTCTGTGGGACTTCAGTGGTTCTCCAGTTATTTGGTCATGGCAGGTCTTCCTTTTAGGGTTACTTCAGAGATGTTTCTAAACAGGGAGAACTCCCACTATCAGAACTTCCTGTTTCATAGAGGGTGCTTGTTAGATAGTCCAGAACATAAGCTGTATACAAAAGAGTGCCTTAAATCTGCATTCTTTCAAATGGCCAGCAGGCAGCCACTGCTCTGGTTGCAAAGTTTGATCATACAAGTCTTTGGGAAAATGACCCTACATTTCACTTGAGCTGTGATCTCAGTAAACACTTTCCTGATGTGTTAATTGTCTCACTTGCTAGGTTAGAGTCATATTTAGTACAACTGGGTGTTATTTTGTAATTTATGGTCACATGTAGAGTAAAATAGAAGACAAAGCAGGGTACGCTTTAGGGCGAGCCTACCTTGTGATTGAGAAGTTGCTGCCCTATATGCATGCAGTGTCCTTGGTTTCTAAGGTAGAGCCACCACTTGCTAAACTGTCTTGTTTAAAAAAAAAAAACCTACAGTGACAGCCATAATGATCAAGCCGAGGCATCAGCAAGGGTTTCACAAACTAGTGGTTAACATCACCATGGATACATCCATCTTTTTACCTGTAGCAGCAGGTACCTGATAGCAGTCACTGCCCATCACCACAACCACCTGCTTGTAATGCAAACATAAACTTCTGTTTTGATTTAACCATGACCCTAACATCTCTTGTCGGTGTCTTTTGGAAAAATTTTGCCACTGAGGGGAGGCTGTCTTGTTGTAAATCCTTAGCTGACAAATCAGAATAAAGTATTTTCCATGCAGGAAAAGTGAAAGGACATTAGTAGTTTTTCATTTCAATTCTGACATATAATCAATATTAGATATCTAATAAAAATAGTTTACTTGTTTTTTGCTTTTTTTTTTGTCTAGAAGCAGGTTTGAGTGATTACTTTTAGTTGTTTAGCTCCATTCAGTGAGGACTACTTTGTGAGTGCCCCCTAGGTAAACTGCAGCCAGTTTCGTTATAATGGCATTAATAGGAACTAAACAGTCTATCTGCAGACAGGCTGTGTTGTTACCTGGGAGATAATAGGAAGCAGGTCATCAAGGCTTCCGCTGCTTGCCCATGACCTTGACCGTGACAAACTCGCCACCCTGCAGTACATAAATACCCTTCACAGATGCTCCCGAACATAAGTAAGTGGGTTTCGAACATAGTTTCATGTTATATATGTGGCCTGCTTTCTTAAAAAGCAGTTACACCATTTTGCTACTTCCAATACATTTTATAAGCTCTGTTTTTGTCTTTGCTGAGTTACAGACTGTGGGTTAACATTTCAAGACAAAACAGCAACTACCAAAAAAAAAAAAAAAAAATCTTCTGGCAAACAAAACCATAATGGAAGACTGCATATAAAAAAATAACAAGACAAAGGACCAACTCAGGAATGGTTTCATTGTTGAAACACGGAAAGATTAATGTATGTAACTGCAACATATTACATACATAGACTTAAAATCTGTAAGATGTAAAAGTTAAAAAAAAACAACAGAATATTAAGTTCAGCAACGACAAATCAAAAGACACACAACTCCACTCCAGCAAAGTACAATAGTAGCCACATTTATTTTAATTACAAGCAAGTTCCCTTTACACTATAATTTTTTCTCAGCTTCATGTTTTAACCTTTGTGTCATACGTACATTTACATTTCCAGAGTGCATACACTGATGAGAAGGGGGGAGGCTGTTAAATAAAGTGGTTCAAGACATAAAAGAAAAAAATGTCTCTCTTTTCTTATGAGACACATGTTAAATACTTCTCATCACAAGCATTACTCAGTAGTGGTACTGTACTAAAAAGTGCACACGGTCTATTCAATACCAGACAGCTTCATATATTATTATATAATGGCAATTTTAACAATGATGCATTTCACACATTCAACATCAAACAAGGCAAACTCATTCAAAGGCACAGGACTCTCACATCAACATCATCTGTTTTAAAATGTGGTTTGTACTTACATGTCAGGTAATCCTTCACTTTCAACTCTTTTTCTAAAGGAAAATCAGCTGAAATATGATTTGATATCAAATGACACACCCAATGATGGCACTGGACGGAAGAAAGTAAAAAAAAAAAAATAAAAAAAAACTTCCTTAATGAATGAGGATGAATGAGCACAGTTCACATGTTAAAGGGGGAAAAGTCCAGTTATACATAAGCTCATGTTAACGCTGGTGTTCCGCAGATATAAACTGAGCACCTGTTTAAACATAACTCAACCATTTCCCCACTTTAGTCTACAGACTCCAGTCGTGGGTAAATAAATGATAATAATAACAGTGATGCCAGTGGGTGGCATATTTTCTATGGGCATCTTCTTCCTCTCTCTCCCTGTAGGTACACAGTGAACCAGTTAAGAGGAAGGCCACTTCAATAAACTACAACAGGATCCTCTTCTGTTTGAATGTCCTGGTTTGTTTTAGTTAAGGGGGCAAAGGTAAAGAGTACAATGAGCATCCTGTCAGCTGCACCCAGCTACTGTTGGATCTAAAAAAACAGGGTGTGTCATTACTTACTTTAGTCCTGTTCAGCTTATTCCACAGTAATGCATCAAGCCACACTGGGTCCACTGTTTTGCAGGTTAAGTTTAAATGTTTCAGAGAAAATAGATTTACATTAATAAACATCTCTGCTACAGAGCTACTGTTAACATTTACAGTTGTTCAAATACATGCAGACACTGTACAATAAACTTCCCTTCTTGTCCTCTTTGGACAGAATCGTCCACAAACTTGAAAAGTTGTTAAAAACTACACAAAATAAAGAAAGAATGGCAGATCATTTCATAGTATCACCAAATTTCACAAAAAAAACCCCACAAAAAACAAAGAAATGGTTAAAAAAAAAAGATGGGCTTTAAAACAAAATAGCAGCAACGCATAGACTTAGTTCTGTGAGAACAAAATCAAAAACCAGCAAGCCACCAGTGCCTCTGGGTTAAAGTAAAAGAGTGTTTAGTGAGCCTTCAGTGCAAATATGTAAGGGTGAATTTAAATCTTATAAAGACGGAAGCTTTAAAGGCTGGATACATAATGATATCTTTACAGTACACTCCATTTAAAATCCACTGTAAGTGAATTCCAAACCTTGGCACGACACGCCTCTCTGATCAACACTCCTCTCAATGTCATGATAATAAAAAAAAAATAATAAAAAGAAACTACTCTCTATCTCTCTGTGCAATAGTTCAAGTAAGTTATTTCCTGCAAATAGTTAGTGTTTCGTAACACATCCTGTGGCCGTACCGAAAGAGACGACAACATACAGGTAACATACAAATACACAAAAGGTTACTATTTACATGAAGCAGGTCTCTGGACAAGACTGCACTCTACGCAGAGAGGACCGCTACTCACCAATTCAGGCTCAGATTTGATCTAATCCTCCCATTGGTTACAATTAGGACCAAAGTTGGGGCAGTCTCATCCTAGAATTTGAGGCCATAGCCACATCCACCAATCAGTGTCCCAAGGGCCAAGGTTAAATCTCTAAAGGGGGGTGTCAAAGACTCGTTCCGATGAACCCTCTTCCATGTCGTCCTCTGACTGCGATGCCTTGTGGTTCAGCTTCTCTGCTGTCGACGAGGAAACAAGGTTTCCATGGATGCCGTCGTCGCTCAGCTTGGCCTTGCTGCTGTCCTGAACAAACTCTTGGATTTCCACAGGTAGCCGGCGAAATTTGTCCTGGTACTCCTGGTCCAGATCGCTCTGTAACTGCAGAGGAAGAAAATTAAACATCGACCAAGAATGCCTAAATGAAGTAAAAGAACACAAATAGGGGATAAAATCTCTAATTTTAATGATGATCACAAAGAGTGTTGCATATTTTGTCCAATCAGAAAGCAGCTTAGATTGTGTCAGTGTGGTCAAACAACAAATCATTTAGTTGACCTCTCAAAGCATTGTATGGAGACAAGATCTAATGTCTATGGACTTTCCCACCTTTCTCAATCAACTGCCTGTGTTCCTTTGAGAAAGAAAATGAACCACCTCATATTTTATAGCAAAAGGATTATGCAGGAAAGGACAACACCTGTCTGTGCAGGACTGTGATCTGTTGAATTTGCTTGTATATATAGAAATTGTAATAGCGATCTATTTTTTTGTTTTTTTCAAAAGTTTAACATTTTTAAAGTTTGACAATTTATTTTTACTTATTAATTTTAATTACTCAGTAGAAAAGATGTTCTCAGACAAAAACAATAAAATGAACGATCAGGTAGGTAGCAGCCAGGTGCTGATGATCATGCACACTTGACTAACTGGTCATCCACAAGTGTGACCACCTTCATAAGTGCAGAGGTTTTGGCAGTTTGCTGGTCTGGAGCATTCAGGTGTGTGTTAATACAATGCCACAATCGTCCCAGGAGTGGACACCCCAGCAAATTTACCCCAAGGTCAGACCGTGCAATGCTCATAGAAAATGCAAAAACCCCCAACAGCTACATCTCAGACTCTTCAGATAGCATTTTAAATGTTAAAGTTCATGACAGCACAATTAGAAAAAGACTGAAGATGTATGGCTTGTTTGGAAGGGTTGCCAGGAGAAAGCCTCTTTTCTCTAAAAAGAAGGTGGCAGCACGGCTTAGGTTTGGAAAGCTGCATCTGAAAAAAACCACAAGACTTCTGGAATAATGTCTTTTGGACAGACATGAGCAAAGTGAAGATGTTTGGCCATAATGCACAGCACCACGTTTGGTGAAAACCAAACGCAGCATATCAGCGCAAACACCTCATACCAACTGTGAAGCACGGTGGTGGAGGGGTGATGACTTGGGCTTGTTTTGCAGCAGCATGACAGGGGCACCTTGGTATACCCTCTGTACACCAAAGTATTCTAGAGTCAAATGTGAGGCCATCTGTCCAACAGCTAAAGCTTGGCTGAAACTGCATCATGCAACAGGACAATGATGGCAAACACACCAGCAAATCTACAACAGAGTGACTGAAAAAGAAAAGAATCAATGCTGCAATGGCCCAGTCAAAGTCCAGACCTCAACCTGATTGAAATGCTGTGGTGGGCCCTTAAGAGAGCTGTGCATAAACAAATGCCCAGAAATCTCAATGAACTGAAGCAATGTTGTAAAGAAGAGCAGGCCAGAATTCCTCCACAACAATGTAAGAGACTGTCATACAGAAAACAATTATTTCAAGTTATTGCTGCTAAAGGTGGTTCTACAGACTACTGAATCCTGGGGTGTACTTAGTTATTCACAGGACTGCAAAGAGACCAGTGAAAACTTTGTTTTGTAAATGTAGTGATAAAACACAGAAAATACTCACAACTGTGTCCTTTTACTGTACAAGAGGTTTACAATTTCTAATAATCTTTGTCAACAACAGTGTTTTTGGAAACCACACCATCAAACAAAAAAACAGTCTTCCAAATAACTCTTGTTGCAGAATAACTGAATAAAGACATGCTGTATAGAGAGATACTGTATACAGGTAAGATAGACTGAGATATAGATTTTCATGTGATGCTGGCATGAATGAATGGAATTCAATCCAAGACAAAGTAAGGGTATACGTTAGATATTAGACAAATTTAATGCAACTTACTGATGTTTTAATACTGGCATAGAACATATACCAACTCCAGTAAGATTCTAATACATGCATTGATTATTTTTGTTCACTTGTGGGCAGGGCAATAAGCTGCAAAAAAACCAAAAAACAACCAATAAAGACATGATATTCAAAGCTGACTTTTTATAAATCAGTGAACATCACTAAAAGGAACATATAATGCTGATTTCCCTCTCCATATTTTTATTCTTAGACTATCAGAGCAGCTTTGCATGATTCACAGTTCAAATGAATCCTGATTTTCTTCACCGAGGGTCTGAAACAAGCCATTTTAGCTCATTTCCTCTTCCCTTTAAGCCAACTTGGTTCTAATTCGCCACCCCTCACAAAAAGGTTTGATCAGCAGGTGGCTGGCTGCTGTGACTGAGATGACCATATTAAGGATATCCTCTCACTGACATCATACAGGGCCAAGAGTGGAAAAAAACAATCTGAAACCGAGTGTATAGACCAGTCTGAATCCTGAGCTTTTGGGTCATAGGGATTACTTAACATATGCCTTCCTCATTATTTAAACATTGTTTAATTTGAACAACCACCACTGTAACTCTCTCTCTCTATATATGACAAAAAATAAGGAAAAGAACAATAGGTCCCTTTTAATGTTTCCAGAGACACCATGAATTTGAAGAAGTCTGGTACTCACTCTCTTTCACTCTCTTTTCTTTGTTTTTTTTCTCCCAACTGCTGCTTTCTAGATTTTTTGCAGCTACATGTTTCACTGTGTTAACCAGCTATTCATTAACTTTGTACATCTACTGTTTGGTGTACAGTGGAGGATTTTTTTGTGTGTGCCTCAAACAGCAGCCTACTTGTCTGGAAATGATGCTGCAGATCACGGTGAGGGTGAACCAAACAGCAGCGTTGTGAGACCAAAACAATGAGCTGAAAGAGCTGAGGGGAAGTGCAGAGTTGCATAACAATTCTCTGTGGGTTTATCAGTATGAGCGACCTCATTAGAGCAGCTTTAAAGTTTTCACCCTTTACAGCAACCTTAACAATCACTGCCTACACTCTATTGTAAGTCTTTAGGTACAGTAGGTGCTGCAGTTATTTCAATGTCTGTTATCTAAAGACTATATTAATATGAATCATGCCTATTTCTATAATATGGCCTGAAAAGAAAGACTGGATGCCGAACATCAGATAGGGGCCGTGACATTCTGCGCTGAATAGGTACCTTGATCTGCTGAGGCAGACCACGATCCCTATAGTATCCATGTACTGCAACCGCCCTCCCCTCACTGAGAAATAGAAAGGAGAAGCTGTTTTCTCCGAGGCATAGACGCCCCCAATGATTACAGATGACAAGATTGTATTCATGTCATTGCGAGCCAATAATTGCTGTAATGCTGATTTCTGTTTAACTACTCGGCTGGCTCCCACGGGAGAGCAGTAATTAAAAGAAAAGCTGCTAAGATGAATGGTGTCAAAGTCTCACAGCTGGGTACAGTCAAATCAGCATTATGTGAGATCGAAAATACCTGAATTCTGTGAAGAGTTATAAGGGATCCATACCTTGTCTGAGAGGCTTCTGTTAATTGAATGAGGGGCTCACTCCAGCATCTAACTTAAAAAATGAACGCAACCAGTCTTACCTGAGTCATGGAAGCACTCAAAGTAAATATTGCTGTGACAAAACTGCAGAAGCTTTGAGAGATATATTCATCTGCAGGAACTTCAGACAGAATAAACTGCTGAGCACAAAGCCTCCACTCTACATGATGAATTCACCTGCAGTACACTGAGCCCCCAGTCAGTGTACCAGTGACCGGGAAATTCACAGCTGGCAAAGTGGACCCCTGAATATCTCAAGAAATATTCACAAGAACAGCCAAGAACGTGCGAGAGAGAGAGAGAGAGAGAGAGAGAGAAAGAGGGGGGAGAGGAGACAGAATGAAGGTCAAGGACTCCCAATCTCCTCTTGACTTTACAATTTTCTGCCCTCTCCACTTGAGATGGTGCATCCATTTCATTTGAGAGTACTTCATAGCTAAATGAGAAAACCTGATTGTTACAAAGTGTTTGCCTTCACAGCACTTTGACACATTGCCATAATATAAATTAGACTGATATTAAATTGTTTAGAGTCTTATGGCTGGGTATCGGACCTATATATGAGCACCAGCCTTTACTGAGTCTGTGTCTGCTGCACTGAAAAACGTTGAATATTCAAAGGTGGCACTGAAATGCTTGCTTTATATTGAACAGTTAAAAAAAACATTTAAAGTGTGGGTGCAATATCAACATTTTGTTACAAAAATTGTGCTTATTTTACAGTTATTTTACATCTTCTCCAATCAAGACTACAGATTAAATGATAAAAGTTGCAAACAGAGTTGGTTGCTGCAAACGTGAAGCTTACTGCAGTGCCCCGTGCCTGTGTGCTTTGCTGTGTAAATTAAGCTGTAAAAATAGATGTCTGGTATTCAGTAGTAATAGCTCAGTTTCTCAGTCTGCTGCCACATTGTCTAAACTTAGTGTTATCTCATTTTAGTGAAGAATTTTCACCTGGTACTGTGCACATCTCCACTTAATTCGTGGACCAAAGATGTTTAACGTAACACCAAAGAAACAACTTTTTCCATTTAGTTATACTTATCACTGTTACAGGTCTGTATTTAAAACTCAATCAGCCAGGTAACTCAACAGCATCTGTGCCTCATTGTCTGAAATGAGGGAGCTCTTCACTTGTCTCTTTCCGATGTTTTTGAGTGGCACAGCAGAGCCTGCTAAACCCCCCACCAAGCTGAGGATTTCAAGGTCACCTTCTCTGAAACATGCCTCCCTGGTTCCATCTCTCTCTCTCTCTCTCATCTTTCTCTGTCTTTCTTTCCCTCTCCCTCTCTCTCTCTCTGTGGGTCTCACAGAGCGGACATCCAACACATCAAAACCAGATGGCTAAAGATGCACCACAGCTCGCTTCTCTCTCTCTCCCCCTGCTCTGCACTGCGCATGACCTACTTAGGGGTGGGACAGCCTGCTCGCCCTGTGTGCTCGCATGTGTGTTTGTGCATGTGCAGCGTGCCTTTTTACCCTGCCTGCTGAGGCACAAACACCCTCTGATTAAATCTGTCATCTTTCTCCCATCTGATGACACCCTGGTTCATGAGAATGGGGAGGTGGGAGCAGAGGGCAGAGAAGTCTGAAGGGTGCCAGCCACTTCTGAGAAACACGTGAGCGTGTGTGTGTGTGCATGTAATCAGAAGCAAACGGCCGTCTGTTAGAGTGACGGCGTGATGAGAAATGAAGACGGCAGTTTCCTTTCACCAAAGGGACAGTCAATGAATGAATGACAGAAAGATGGATGGATTATGGAAGAAGGAACAAGAACTGTGATATTTTGAGAGTTTTCGTGATCTATGGCTTCCAGCTGATACCTTATCAGTCTGGCAGAGGAGAAATCACAGGAGTTTAGTGCAGAGAGTGAAGGCATCAGTGAAACGTACTCCTCAGGCTTAATGGATTTGGGGGAGCTAAGTTTTGGATAATCAAAATTTTGAATTCCAATGAGGCCAGTCGAGTTCCAGGCCTGGTTAAAAGATATAGTCCTTTTTAAACTGAAAGGAACCATTAACAAAAACAAGGTGCTTCTTCTGTGTGTTTATGCTCTATTAAATATGTGTGCATGTGGTCCAGTTTCTGTTTGGACACCACAACTAGCAACAGCAGTTCTCCAGCCAGCTTTTTAAATCTGTATCTCATCTCTGAAGACCAGTCATCTGTCAACAAACCACATGCACACATTTCTGCCTTTCTTAAAATACAGCACTCAATGACCTTCTTCACCAGCTGTCCTCATTTTGAGAAGCTATCGGGGGACGCAGAGAAGGCCTCCAAAGAGCCAAATTAATTCTTTGCTTTGAGCCATGACATAACGCCTGCTGCAGCATCACAAAAAAAAGTCCTCAACTGGCAAAGCGCTGCACTACATGTACAGCATGCAGCTATGTTAGCTGTGCCTTGTCTGACAGTCACAACGAGGAGCCGTGAAGGAATGATGTGCTTTTCTGTGCAGTCTTTGAAAGTTAAGTTTTAACCAGTTGGTGTTCCAGACCATTTCAATGAAGCTGAAAGTCTTCTGTAACACGGATCAAATCCGGCAAAGCTCTGACTTACACTGTGTATGTTATATCGAGGTTTGTGTGCTGACCTTGTGATTTAGTCTACTAACATACCCACACAGAGTCCAATTAGACTAAACCCAAGTACCCAAACCCAAGTCTGAGAGATGAGACAAGGTTACAACCCTATCAGCATTACATGCTTTTGAAGAAGAGGACAGCTTGGTGCACACTGCAAGTAAGCTATGTGTGTATGTGTGAAAGAGTGAGAGAGAGCAGCAAGGAAATTTATATTCCTTCCACTGTATTGGTCATAAGTACGAAAATGAACTGCAGCAGTCCAATGCAAGAGAAAGAACAACACCAATAAAAAAGAGAGACTACTCTTGATAAGCTATGTGCTCCTTTTCCATCCATCTCATTTTTTCTCTCTCTCTCTCTCTGTATCTGTGTGTGTAAGTGCCCTTTTCTGGCTCCTTTCACATAATTTATCTGCAGCTTTGAAGGACTTTTTTTTTGACAGATTCCTTTCTTCAGGTCCAAGAATTTAAAAAACACTCCTGCATGCCTCCACTATGCACCGTAATGAGCGTTGTCCCTAAAAGGCTTGGTTCAAAAGGGAAGGTTAGTTGTGAAATGTGCTTGGTGGTATTTTGATGTTTTCACCTCAGATGTAGATGCTAACTAGAAGATTATGACAAATGCATGAATGTTTCAAACACTTGCAAGTCACTGTGGCATGAAATCAAATTGTTATTAGTAAAATAACACACTAAAACAGTATCCCCTAAGAAATCAGATATTTGTTAACAAACATTTTACAGCAGACTGTATAAAAGATCGACGTAACCTGCAGGTCTTAAAAGCAAAGCCAGTGGGTATGTGCATTTAACCTGCATTCTTTCTAATAGACAGCAGGGGGCAACTCCTTTAGTTGCAAAAAGAAGTCTACTTACTTAATTTATTACCTCCGAAAACACTTTCCTGACGAATTTTCTGGTTTTGATTGCTAGTTTCAGGTCTTATTTAATACAACATGCTGTTTCTTTTGTGAATTATGGTCTGATGTAGAGTAAAATAGACAATAAAGCTGGATACGCTTTAGGACATGGACTGTATTTGATAAGTCCCTACCATATGAGCATGCCTTGTTCTCATTTTTAATTCAGATCCACTCTTCACTCATCACTTCTGCTTAAAAAAAAATCATCATCGTGCTGAGAATGCTCATTTTGAGGCTTTTGAACTGGATTTCACAGATCAAACAGTAACATGGCTACATCCATCTTTTATATACAGTCTATGGTATTTACACATACCCTCTCACCCTCAATTTCAGCTCTGTTTTGGTTCCTACCAATGTCTGGGGAAACTGTCTAGCTTTTTACTGATAACAGCTGCATGGTGACGCCAAAAAAAAAGGTTGACAAGAGGAGTGTGAGTCAACCAAAATGGTAAAAAAAGGAAAAAAAAAAACAGGTAACAAAAACAAAACACAGAGCTAAAAGTGGCCCAAAATACCTGGTTGGAAAGGCTGAGTTAGGCAATTATTCCTTGTGAGTTCATCTCCACCAAATTTTGTGATGCAGTCAAAACTTTGCTTATAATATGCAGCCTAAAACATGCAAGCTACCATAATGGACTTTAACACTTTCATCCATAACTCTCTCTAAATTGTACCATCATCACCCTCCTAATTTACTGCATTTTACTCACATTAAAAGGGCCACAGTGTATTTGTTGTTCTCACCTCTTCTTTACTTCCTCTCTACTGCTGTACAGTGGCTACAGTTTAGATAAATAAAAGGTGACTCATGTTGATGCCAGAGCCCTCCAAACCATACGTTAGAGAGGAAAGTTTCAATGTTCCTCAGACAGAGCACAACCCAGGAGAGCTTCATTAGCACATGTGGGCATACATAATGAACACTCGTGCACAGAACTAAAATAGCAGCTGGCATAATAGAGCAGAAGAGTAACCGAGCATGCAACATGTATGCGCACTCACACATTTACAATGGATTTTACTTCACTGCCTCTGGTTTGCACTCAGTGTTCCCTGTGTGGTGTGTGGGTGTGGGTGTGTGTGGGTGTGGGTGTGTGTGTGAAAAAGTGCATTATTGATGCAGCCCTGCCAGAGAGAGATGATGCAGATCAAAGTCTGTGATGAGGGAACATGGTGGCCACCCTACACCACCCAGTGAGCGAGGGACATAGAAAGAGACAGAGGAAAGAAGAAGAAAGCCATTTACCAGCTCCCTTCCTATTCAACTCCGGGCCTCCATGATCCCCTCCAACTTGTTTGCTCCCCCCTTCCTTCACCCTTCCTCCTCATCTTGCTGCTTTCTTCCACCTCCAGTAAGCATCCCTGAGATTGCGTCACGAGGACTCAGTTCCAAATTAACAGATTGCAGAGAGTCATGAAGGATAGAAGAGGATATGAGAGGTGGGGAGGGGAAGAGTGTGTGTGTGTGTGTGTGTGGGGGGGGGTTCCGAGTTTCCATGACGACTGCACAGGACTCCTGCTTGTTGAACGAATGCATGTGTGTGTGTGTGTGTGCATTCAAGGCTTTCACAGAGGGAGACACCATGAGATGTTTTTTTTCCCTTTTTCATTTAAGCAACAATCAGTATTTCTCCTACGTAAATTTGTACGATATACAAGCGTACGCCAACGCACCATGTTGTGAAACATATTGCCTTCTGACTGTTTCATACTCCTTTCACAGCCAAATAAGGTGTGAAAGGATGACTAGTACATAGTAATTACAACATGCCCTGGTAAGCTTTTAGTCTGCTCCAATCCTTTTTACTAGATGCATGTAACAAAAAATGTAATCTGATCAACTCTGGGATCAGATTACCAGCTCTGGGATGGTCTAAGCAAAAAATTGAACAAAATCCCAAATAGACTGAACAATGGATTTGTTAAGAAAAGGTCTCAAACAACCATTTTTTAAATTCAACTCCAAATTTTTCACTAATCTTATTAAGTTCTCTTACCCTGAGCAAACAGACTATGAAGTCAGACTCTGATTCCTTCAGCTGTAAAGCATGTTTCATACTTAAAGCAGTAAGTTTTAGAAGATCAGGTGTGATCAAGTGAATCAAACACAAACAAGAAGAGGTGCAAAGTCTTTCTTTGAGCATATGGCAATGTGACCTTGACCATGTGGCCGTAAGTAAGAAAAAGCAGCATGCCAGGATATAGGGTCTAAAGGTGTGCGGAAACAGCTTTTGCCATCATGCTGTGCACACTGCTGACTCCTGGAGGGTGTTTTGATTGGATCATTAACAGGACAGTAACACCTGAGTGCACAGGCTGGGAGTGATGACACACCCCATCATGTCTCTCTTTTTGTCTCTCCCTTCTCGTTCAATTTAGTACGTGACCCTCATACTATCACCAGCTAAAACCTCAGAATCTTACCAACACAAGTTGCAGGTTGTTGCTAATGCTAAAGTTGGAGCGTAGAGTAACAAATCTTTCACAAATCAAATCTTTTCACCCTCAACGTGTTTGGAAATGGTGCCTATTGAGGACTAAGCAAGTTTAATTCCACTGCATAAATATTGTGGCTAATTTTTAGGTTGATATAGGACATGCATGTGAGCCCGCACATGTACTGCACACACACAAATGCTACGGTAGTGGACTGCTCAGCTCTCAAAGTCTCCACCAGGGATGGTTATACATGTCCATTAGTGGCTTCTCTGAGCCCACAGGAGAAACTGGGTCAGAACTCTTTGAGAGGGGATGTGTTTTGTACTTTCCTCTCTCTGATTCAAAAAGTCTAACACATCAGAAACACACTACAAAAAGTATTTCTATATTAGCCCAGGGTCAGATATATCCCCATATCCATTTCCCCCTTAACATACTATCTTTAAGTCTTTCCACTTTATGTGTCTGACTGTTGTTTATATTCATCCAGTGACTAATAAAGTTATTTTTTTCCTGTGAGCTAATTGCACTAACACAGGTTGTCAACAATATCTCCCATAGCATTCTAAGTGTTATTTTGGAGATGTGTTACCATGCTAAATAGACTGTAGTACCTTTATTATTAAGAAACAAACCTTTTAGAGTGCATATCTGCATATACAATCCAACACATTCATACACACATAGTGTGTTAGCCGCCATGAGAGGCCAATGACCTGCTCAGTAGGAGCAGTTTTGGGTTCAGTGACTTTCTCAAGGACACTCACTTACATATTTTTATGCAGTGCTGGACACACTGGAAATAGATCTCACCCCATCTGAATATAATCATGCTTCATGTACAAAAACTGATGAGATTTAAGTGAAACATGAAAATCAAGGCAGCCAAAAAGTGGTACATTCAAAACACTTAAAGTTGGTTGGTTGGCTGGTTGTGAATATCCAAGACTAGCAGCAAAAAAACTATCAACAAACACATTACTGGAGTTTACATTAAAACCACATGATTTTGAACAGAAGTGTATCTTTATCATTGGGTGTGATACCAGTGTTTTGGAAAGCATCCTGAATTTTTGAACAAACATAACCCCGGGTATCTTGAGCTAGCTGTCTCTAGAGTTATGCCCTCTGACATCAGCATATGCTGCATACAGCTGACTGTCGTTCCATGAGAACAGATATTGCAAGGTAGGCTGATTAATATGTGCATAATAGCTTTCTTCAGGCAAATGAACTGTGCAATCGTGCAGATTTAGATTCAGAGAATGGTTTGCAACACTGGGTTAGGGGGTGGATAATCAGCTACAGTTTTGTGGGAAAACAATGACTTTTTGCAGAATGAAGTGTAACTGAAACACAAAACTGTGGACACCTGTTACTTCAATGTTGATTAGACCCTGATGAACTTGAGTTTGATACAACTCAAATCAGTGCTTACTATTCAAACTGAAATCATAGTATTATTAACAAGAAGCTCTAGAAAATTAAAATAATGATCCACACGACCTCATGAAAAGGAGTTAAGTTCAACAGCTTGAAAAAAAAAAAAATCATCTCTGACTCTACCCTGCCATTCTCTCCTCATGTCTCTCTACTGCAGCTCTATGGAAAAAACATAGAAGACCTGTGAGTTGTTGTGCTGGATGTCTATACAGCACTGCACCTCCCACACTCAACTCCAAGTAGTTTCAAAAGAACAAGGATCTGTCACTTTGAGTGTGGGTGGTTATGGAGCTGTCTCCAACTGAAGACTTCTGATTTATGCCCGTCTTTAGAAAACACTAGCTAATGAGCAGACACGGTAAACTCATACTATGCCCTTCATTTGACAACATGTAAATGCATAACAGGAGCAACACATCAAAGAGACTTCCTGTGCAATACTACAGTATGGTGTAATATAACTTCTATGCAATAGCATAAAAAAAAATTCTAAATCTTAGAGAGAACTGAAGAAGAAGATGACTTTCTCATAAATGCCCACATTTGTGTTTAGCACTAGTCTATCAACAACTACTGTATGATCATAACAAACCTGATGTTCACAATTAACATCAAGATATGATATTACAGTCAGAATACTGAAGAACTGTATGTTACTGTGCCTGAGGCATGTATTGTTTTAATAAAATATACATGAAATTTGATTTGCATTCCTTAATAATATCCCCAGATTGTGATATTTTTTTCATTTTTCTTTATTTCTGTAGAAAGAATATGGCCTAAGGGCACACCAACAGGGGGGAGATTCATTGGGTGTGATTTCACTATACACAGGCCAATCTGCTTCCCCTCATATAGTTGTCTTGCCTGCAATAAATAATATTTTTGCTAGAATTTACTGTTGCAGCATTCTGCATTAGACTAACGCCTGGTAGGTCTCATTCGATGCTCGGTTACTTGTTGCCAGTCAGCAGCCCAGGTGTATAAAAAAAAGCTTGCACATTAATACTGCCACACTTATGCTGTATAAGGGCTCAACACTGGGATGCAACAAAGTTCTTACCATGCTCCACAGCTGCATGATAGTCCTACAATGACAGGGACAATGACATGGTTGGAAACTCTGCAGCCCATACCAGAAGAGCATTCATCACTGCACTAGCATACTGGAGGATCCACTTTACAATAGACAAGAGTGGCATGATGACATTACAGCTGGACTCCAGGAAGCACATTAACAATGGCCAAGGACTGATGCAGCCACAGCAAGGCAATTAAATATTTTCCAACATCTTTCTCATGGTGATATAATTTGTACTGTATGCAACCGTCAACCGGTAGTATTGATATTTAAACTCAGGGTGACATATTTTGATGTTAGAATAAAGATTCAAGGGATCACAAAAGACATTTTGTAATCAGAGGCCATGACAATCTTGTTACTCCACAATGTTCATTCATTTTAGCACAATAGTTGTGCAACAGTGCAGCACTAAGCCTGGTGCAGGTCACCACCTAGTGGCTGATATGAACATTTTCAATTCAGAAAAAGACATTTGGTTTGCATATATATATATATTTTTAAACATACTGTTATTTATCTTTTTGGAAGTTATACAAAATTTCCAACAAAAAACAAATAACCGAGCCTTTATTTGTGTAAAATAACCACATTTTACTATATTCCCTCTTTATAGCCCTAGAAGACCCCTGGGTCTTCATTTTTTGAAATTCTCTTTAAAAAAAAGTTTGCGTTTAGACTACTAATTACTAATTATTTTATCTGCACAAGCAAGGACTGCATGGTGTGCTGTGAGCCTTTTAACCTGTGTGCCATGATGATCAGTGACCTTAAAGTGTGCTGCGCTGGGCATGTTATTGCATTCATTAAAAATGTCAGTGTGTACGCTATTATCTAAAAGCACGTTTTCATTCATTTTAAAACTTAACTCGACTTGTTGGTAAATATAATACCTTTGGCCTCTCATCCAGGATTTGCTGGCGGATGTCCTTGTGCTTCTCCAGTAGCCTCTCCTGTCGTTTACTCTGTGCATCTTCCAACTAGAAACATGCAAACACACACACAGGACAGGATAAGGTTATTGCGTCTCATAAAGTCAATGCAAATTTGAAGCAAATCTTCTCAAATTTGCAAAAAGAGCACAATTTGTTTTCAGTACTGTAAGTGCTCTGTAAAACCGCAGCCCTATCATTGCTTACCCGTTTGATATACTGCACCACCTCATTGACAAACGATCTGTTGATCTCTAACTTCTCTCTGTGGGGAGGATTTATCATCAGTCAAACAAAGCAAGCAGTCACATTTGAACTAAATATTTACTATATGGTGACACCTAGTGGTCACACAAGCATAACACCCAAACCCCAACGGAAACTGTTTATTAATCCAGTTCAAATACACACTTACTCTTCAGTCACATTCTTGTCTTTAGATTTGGCCTCACTGATCTTCTCTTGTCTTTTCTTGTCCATCTTTTTCTTAAGATCCTTCTTTTCTCTGTCGATGTTAGAGCAGCAGAAAAAGAATAAATGCAATGCTGGGATTTCTCAGTATTTTTATGAATATGGGTGCATGTTGTATGCATCCTTACTTTTCACAGATGTCTCTGAGCTTTTTCAGCTGAGCACTCTGGCACTCCTCTGCTATAAGTGTCAGCTTCTCAACCAGCTGCAGAGAGACAAAGAAAGAGACAGAGAGAGAGAGAGAACAAAACTGAGGGAAGTGTGACAGAAAACATCTGCTTTTATTAATGGTTTATTTGAGTTATCATATCACTGAAGCAACATTTGTTGTAGTTCTGATGATAATTACACAACATTTAGATCTTGTAAACAACACAACCTCCATTAAGCTTTTTGTCCCACGCTCGGATAAACTTTTCTGACACCCGAGCTGTGCTCACTGTGCAGGTGTATTGGAGCAGAATACATTCATTTTGTCATGCCACACAAGAGAGCATGAGCACAGACAGCAAAACAATGTCTGTAATATTCTACAGGGGGATGACCCAGCAGCATTCACGCTGTAGTTATTCTGTATTTGCTTTTCTGTGCTTTAGGACAGCTGGAGATTGTCATCCCATTATTTGAAACAAGTCAGGGCAAGCTCCTGTTTGTGTGTGGCATCTGTTTATCCCAGAGTTACATAGAGAACACGCTTGTTTATATTATGTATGTGTTTGTGAGAACACTACAGCCTGTGATTAGTTATTCTGGGAAAGTGCATAGCAGCAGACGTCCACAGCTTCATATTATAATCAGTTTAAAGGGAGCATACAAGTTAAATATGGAGACAAGTATGAGAACTGGTGTGGCAGCTAAGAGACAGGACAGTGCCAGTGCAAAACCATCTTTTGGCATTATATAAACTACTGTCTGAACTCAACTTACTGTTGAGGGTCAGAGGGAGGGGACATATAGTTGCCAAATACGAGATTTGTACAAGCCATGGATATAATATTACAGGCAACAAAGTTACTTCTTACAGCGTTTTTCAGTGATTCAGTGTTTTAGCCGCATGTCTACACATGAGATCGGTCCATAATGGAAACTGCGGTGCAATCAAAATTTCTGCGTGTCTTTTCTCAGCAGTGTGCACACACAAACTACAAAAGCACAAACTGAAGTTCATTTTTTACATAGCAAACTGAAACCTCTCCCAAAATACAGCTATTAATGCGATTCAAATCTGAAGAGTGTTAGAAGAGCGATGTGTGCATTTACACATCTGGCACAGCTGCCAGATGTGTAAATGCCACTAATGAGGTAAACGCCACTTCATTAACATTCATTAGTCAAGTTCAGACACAATAATGTTTTGTGTAATCCGCATCCTACAGGTCAGCTGTTACACACATTTCAGGTTTATATGGCGGAACAATTTGTAATAAAGCAGCTCTTCTATGGATTAATCCTGCCCTCCACATCAACTCTCTGATTTACCCAGAGAATGGCTGCCAACTTCCTTGTCTATTTCTAATGGAAGACTTCACCTTTATATCAGAATTTATCAGTTCTTCTGCAGCTGCCTCTCACTGATCTGAATTGCCATGATGTCTCAGGAGAGAAACATATGTGTAAAACCTGATTACACTGTTACTTTGTTTGGTAGTGTACTCTGCCCCTCATCAGGCCTGTTTGTTTTTGACCCGTTAATATGCACTGCTCTTGGTAGATCGCATTATTAAAATAAACTGGCTGGGTCTGTGCTTATAAATTAGCAAATTATCAGTAGTCACATGCAAAACTTTCCACTCCCATCGGTGCATTTTGAATTTAACAGCATCACCCTAATTTGTCTCAGTAAATCTGGCCCTAAATCTTCCATTCATCTATGTGCAGTGTGTTGATAATTCAAATAAATTTCACAGTGTTGTTTTGGCTGGAACACATATGGACTTAATCTTTCTTTCTTAATCTGCTAAGGCTCTTAACTGCACTGAAGCCTTGCATGTGCATGCAAATGGCATTTCAAAGGCGGTCCTAGTACATTATAAAAGGGGCAATGGAGATCAGGTGATAGAGTTATAGAGTATAAAGTGGTGTGTGAGATCCTTGTTTCAAGTGTAAGTGCACACAAAAGTTTAAAACGGCATGTGCCAAAAGATACTTAAAACCCTGTACATTCACATCTGCATTTTGTGTTCCTTTTATAATTAATTCACAGTCCACATGGAATCCTGCCCTCTCCTCACCCATATTCAACTATATTTGGTCGATGCAAAGGATCCTTTGAATGTTGATCAATGGTTCCTTGCACTGAATTATGACAGCAACTGAGAGGGAAAGGAATATTTATGAAACAGAACCTATGAGCCAGGAAAACTGTGGTCCCTGAACACTGGTTCCCTTGTAATTTTTCCATTCACATATTCCTCTAGCAGTGCCAGTGATTCCATCACAGTGTTACACACTGTGTCACCAGAGTATAATAGTATTAATATATAATAGTAACAGCAATCAAATTGGGTGATTTTTCAGCCAAAATGACTACAACAAGCAGCAGCATCCCCTCCGATATACCATGAAAATTACACAGAACATAATTTATCTATTTATTTAAGTTTTGTTCTGATGAATGTGGCCTGAATAATGATAAGGATTTTGTAAATTTAGGTAATCCATATGTATAGGCTCAGAAGCTGTGCCG
This sequence comes from Paratilapia polleni, assembly GCA_015106735.1. NCBI lineage: Eukaryota > Metazoa > Chordata > Actinopteri > Cichliformes > Cichlidae > Paratilapia > Paratilapia polleni. The sequence goes on along the minus strand of VUQI01028481.1, from coordinate 15,296 downwards.
TGTGAATGGACTGGAGAAGCAAGAGTGTTAGTGGCAGCCGCCATGTGTGCACCTGACATCACAGTATTGTTCCATGCAGCAGGTGCATGACTCTTTCAGGCTTTGTTTATGCATGCAGTTATAAGGAAGGCCACTGTTGAAATGAACTTTAAATAGACAGTAGCATCAGATAGATCTGGATAAGAGTCCTGTTGCTTACTACAGGCAAAGCCCTCTTCACATCTGTATATGTACAGGAGTACCTGCTTGATGTGTTCTCGTTTCTGGTATTTTTCACTGTAGTATTGCTCCTGGCGAAGTGTGAGGAGCTGCTGTTGCTGCTGTTCCTTCAGTTCTGTCAGTCTCTGGCTGCACTCCTGGTCCAGCTCGCACAGTTCTTGGTCCAGTGTAGACAGAGATTGTTCAGACCGACTAGACACATGCATACAAACACACAAACAAAACATACACAAATTAAGATACATACTTAAATGCCAGCAGAGTGGCCCTAAATCATACCTTAAGAGGTATGCACACTATAATAAAAGTAAACTGCTTGAATCATTAGGACATTAGTAACCTATAACACTCACTTCCAGCTCTATATTTTATTCACATGATCTACTGATTAGCTTTGGATGACTTAGACATCAAAATAATGATTATTTGTCCTGTACTGTGCCTTGGTGCAGCCCCTCAGTTCATCCACTGCCCGAAACAAGCTGTTTTAGCTTTTCTCTCTTTTTCGTTCCACCCACCCGGGCTTTACAGCCAACTTTCTTCTGAATGGCAATCCTTTGCAAACAGAAGGTTTTAACCTTCAGTTAGCTAGAGCTGTGTGCATGAGATGACCAATTTAACAATATCTGCTCTTACTGACATCACAAAGAGCCAGGAGTAGCAAAAAGCTGTCTGTGTTTAGTATTTAGGTCAGCCTGCCTGAGTTTTTGCCAGATAGAGATTACTTGCACATATACTGACCTCATTATTTGAAGCTCTGACCATATTTAATATGAGCGTGTGCCACTGTGACACCATATATGACAGAAAATAAGGAAAGGTATAATAGGTTCACTTTAAAATTTTGACATCCATATCTTAATGCAGCATGTCTGCTGGCCATTCAATATTCTTTTCATGTAGAGAACGTTCTCAGAAAGTGGTGGTAAGAACATTGATCTTAGTGTTTGAAGTACTTTATAACAGAAGGAAGGACAGGACAGGTGGAATAGATTGTAATCTGTGAAATGGAAACTTGTCTTGGATGTGAATGTGCCGCTGAGGCTTGGAGCAAGTCTTATGCAACATTAAAATTCTATGAAAAGCTCAGTCTTCTTCTTTCTGAAGAGTGCCCTTTGGTGCTTGATGTTCAACGTCTTTCTTTAGCAGGACGGAGAAAGAGGGGAGGAATGAGAAGAATGGACTGCATATCAACAGGATGTACCACCATGATGTGGTGTTTGAATTTTGTTTTTATTGCACTCATACTGTCACTGAATTTCTGCTTCCAATGGGATTTTGAAATGGTCCACGCAAGGTTCCTTGTCAGAACTGTAAACTACAAACACACACTTATTGTGTGCATGTGTTAAAAGAAAAAAAATGTTTTTAGTGCAGTTAAGAAAAAGTACTGTAAAAGCCATGGTACTCACTCAGAATGAAACCTTTTGATTTATGGAGGGAGTGGTGTGTTTTGAGCTTGTAAGGGCTTGTAAGCATAAAACATTTTTCTATTAGCAATTATATATAATTATCTAGAAAAATGCTTATTGCTAACTGTATTTATGTTGGAAATATCTTAACATGACACTGTGTCTACATTGGACTACCTGTATGAATAACTTAATTCTTCTTAGATGATTTCTTTTGAAGACAGATACAGCAGGAGGGGAAGACTTCAAAAGAAAGAGGACAAACAAAGGTAGGATGGTCTGAACAGTAAAAGAGGAAGGCTACCTACCTTTTCTTACCATCTCGTTTATGGCTCTTCTGTAGGGCGGCACGTCGGCGCTGATGCTGACTCTGTAGCTCAGACACACGAGCTGTGTGCTCCTTGATCAGCTCGCTGGTCTTGCGGTGGTGTTTCCGAACCAGCTCCTTCATCTCCTTGTACTGCTTTCTTTGCTCCCGAACAAAGCCCTTCTGTTGCTTCAGCTCCTCCACTGTCTGAGCCTCCAGTTCTAAAGATAAGAGAAAGGTCGAGGGAAAAGATTTCTGATAAAAACAATAAAATAGTGTACAACAAATACTTTTTTACTATACTGTTTTCTAAAGCTAAGGAAGGGCACTGTATTAAAATGCTATTTGGCAACTACTTTGCAAACCAACCATGAATGACTAATCCTTGAAGAAAAGAAATAAATCTGAAAATACGTAACACAGTGTTTTGTTTAAAATCATTCCTATGAGTATACTACAAAAGACCACTATCAGCCTGGAAGTCAAAAGGTCAAATGAAAATTTAAGTGATATCAAATAACGTTAGGAACAAAGAACAATAAAATCACTACAGAGCCAGCAACCAGAACCTTACCAGTGAGAACACTCTGGATGATGTCTTCAGTCTTGACTGAAGGTTTCAATGAGCCTGTTCAGAGTTCACAGGGTGAGTTGCACAGTAAAAGTGATAAAATATCTTTGAACTTGAATGAAAAGTTAAATAGTAGTAAAGTAAGAAAACTGGATACCAGCAGCAATTTATACGTCTAACTTGCATGTCTAATGTATTATTATATACTAATTTTAGTAAGAAAAAACTAATAACCTTTTACTCAATGTATGACAAGCATTTTGTCAAATGACTCAAGGGAAATAAATAAACAATTTGGAGTCCATCTACAATGCAATGTATGTGAAATTTGTAGCTACCGGTTGTGTGGAGATGAAATCTGAAGGCATGCAAACTGCTTTGGTACCTGCAGACTGAGGCTGGTGGCCGACCAGTGAAGGAGGTTTCGGAGCAATAATGGGTGTGTGGCTCAGTCCGTTCTCTGCAGGTAACGTTACCCTCTGATCCACCTTGGATTCTGAGGGGGCATCACTTCCTGCCTCCACCTGTCCATCACATTAAAGATTCAATGTTAAGCACCCGAACACACTCTACAAAGTAAAATCACTGCAGAACAACTTACAAACCCAAATTGGTACCGTCATTTAAATTAGACATGTTCGTTTGCCATTTTGCAGAGTAAAATTCTTATTACACTTTCAAGCTTCTTCATATGAAATACAGTAAAATGGAAAGCAGCCTCATACCATATCAGTTTACCACATGCGAAAAGTCTTTCATGTGTTAACAATAGGAATGCAACTGTTTTCAGAATTCACTTGTTGTACCTGTGCCGTGCAGGTTAGTTTGTAGACATAGCTTTGGTAACCCACTCTCAGCATGGTTTCCTGTGCTGAGGCGCAGCAGATCTTAATTTCCCGTTGGCCCGCCTGAATGTCGACCTATATGCTCTTATCTCTGAAAGGTTAATGCAATTTTAAATAATCTCGGTTTTTCTCATGCTAGCCAAATGTTTTCCTTTTTTTCCCCTCTGCTCTCTCTACACTTATCTCCCCACACTGTGCTCCACTGCTCCACGCTCTACCTCTTTTGGCCACTGTTTCCATGGTCACAGCATGATACAGCTCTCTGTTGGCCATTCTCGTGGGTAATCATATCAGCTGGCAGAGCAGATAAAAGAAGCCCTTCAAGAACAACCCTGCTCACCAGTCCCCTTTCCTAATAACCCCAGATAACTCTGTCCTGGGTTGTCTGTCATCCTAAATTTATCCTCACTTCAGTCTTAGAAATCATCATATCTCTCCTCAGAAATCATCCCTTTGTCTGTTACCAGTTACACTGGGACCTACATTAATCCTACTCGTCTCCATCAAGTCCATTCAAACAAACCCCATTTGCCAAGATTGCTGCTATGCTCCCTCAGTGTCCTACTTACAAATTACCAACTTCAGTAAAAACCTTTTTCCTGCCATTGCTGTAATGTTGATAGCCCATTAGCGTGGGATGTTTGTGGTGCAATCTTTCCTTGGTTGTCACTTGAAACAAAGCAGAAGATTACATTCTCTAAAGCAGCCATGACTTGTTAAAAATCTGAGCTTCTTGACATTTAACTTGTGTTCAAACTGGGGCCTGTACTAATTTTAAAGGTCACTGCCAACTCTGGTTTAAGTACACACTTTTCCTATACGCTGTGCATCACAGCAGTTCAGTTAGTCACTACATGCTTTTAATACATGAAGTAGTTTATAGATTGTACTGTTAGTGCCTGGGACAGGGTTAGAGTTAAAAGTACCATCTATGCATTTTTCAGTAAACAATGTTTAGTTTC
>VUQI01028481.1:0-10960 GCA_015106735.1 Paratilapia polleni | reverse complement strand
TTGTGATTAAAAAAAAAAAATAAAAAAATTTAAATAAAAAAAATTTTTTTTTAATTTTTGCAAAAAAAAAAAAAAAAAAAGAAAAGAAAAGAAAAAGATACATTTTAAACCTGCAATGTTTAAAATGTATCAGTTTTGCTTGCAAGCAGTTGTCTTCTTCTTTCTCTTTGTTGATACATTGCTGTAGTTCTTGGCATATTGCTAGCATCTATCATTGAGATGAGTTGTGTGAAATCATTGTCAGTGTTGTGTACCATGTATCTGAGGTGTCAAACAATTCAGCCATCCAATAAATTTGTTAAACCCCTTGAATTAAAGCTGAAAGTCTGCACTTCAATCACATCTCGATTGTTTGATTTAAAATCCACTGTGATGGCATACAGAGGCCAAATTGCATTGTGTCTCTGTCCAAATACTTATGGACCTGACTGTAAGTTCAACTGACTTCTGAGCACAGTGGTTAAAACTATTTCTGTATTTATGTAAGCTTAGGGGTTACCACCACTATTTACCATACTAAGGGTAATTTTTGTCTTTATATTCACATTCCAGTTTTATCATTTAAATGATAAAACAAAGTCTGCTGATAGTATCTGTGCAGACTTGTGGTGGAAGCTGTGGTTAATAATCCATTATTTCACTTCACTAGTGCTGATAGATGGCTGTGAGTTTTAAAGCACTTGTGGTGATATTAAAAACCTTTTCATGTTGTTTTTTTTTTTTCTAAATTGCATCTGCTCTCTTTATCTGCTCACGCTCCCTATAATATGTTTTTATTTCTTAACCAGATTCTTCCTCATAATGAGGAGAGTGGCCAGCTGGCTGAGGGGCCGCTCATCTCATCAGCCGCTGATTAGTGGCACTGGCCTCAACGCTTTCCACACATGAACACAAACAGTACAGAGCAGACACACATCTTGGATGACCTGTGATGCAGAGAGAAGTATGAACACACACACCTCTTTGTCACCCTCCTCCTCTCCTCCCTCCTCCAAAGTGAGAGCAGCCAGCTGATTGGCTCTTTGCTCCATGAGATTGACATAGCGGATGGGATTGGACAAGGCTTCAATGACATCTGAGGAACGGGAAGAAAACAGTGGCAATTTTGAAACAGTGCAAATGAATGAATGAATGAATGAATATGTTCACCTGAATTACCTGCAAATGTGTCCGGTACATAGTCCTTTACTTCAACGTACACGAACAGAGCTGGTAACGTCAGGGACTGGTTCTTCTCATTCCTTAGACTGATGTAGTGATAGCCTGCATAGTTTGAGTCAGATTTAAGCTCTATCAGTTCAAAAACAACAGTTCAGAAGCTCAACCTAGATTAAAGGAAAGCAGAGCCCAACTGATATAGGATTTTGAAGACAGATACCGATATTTTGTGATTTAAAAATCCAATGTACCGATATTTTTTTCTTTGAGACACATGAAACATGAATAGATTTCCCTAGCATTTCTTATGTGTAGTTATTTTTGAATCCTTACTAAGATAATATGACAATGCAGTTTAATTGTCACAACAAGTCGTGGATTACTCGTTTATGTTCTGCCCGACTCTGCTCGGATCAGCTGGTTGTTTAGTTTGTGGTGTTCCAAACACGTTGCCAACATGGAAGTTGCAGAGTGCTCTCTGATGGACAAACTATGCAACATGGTTGAAGGGTGTTTCTCCCGTCTCTTCTTTACTTTTAAATTTTTCATTTATCGGCCATTATAAATACTCATACCAATATATTGGCAAATAGCTAATATCCGATATATTGGTCGGGCTCTGGAGCAAAGCACACTATTCAGGGAATAACCTCAGTTTATTCATAAATTTCATGATTTGTGAAGCTGTATTTTAAATATGCAAAGGCTAATATTTGTTACTTTTAATTTAACAGTGGAGCAATTTCCAACCTATGTTTGAAATTATTTTGAATAAGTACAAAAATCCGTCACCTGGACGGATGGCTGACACAGGAATGATGCGGTGTCCGATAAACTTCCCTCCTTCTTCAAACACTGCTATCCTCAGTGATGCTAGTGTGGGCAGGACAACCTAAAAAAATGCACACATGAATACATGTTTTTAACTGTTCTATCATTAACTGGAAACAGACGGTTCAGACTAAAGCACAGAACCTGTTTGTTAGCAGTTACTTGTATGCATATACATACAGTGCTTAACAATTTTATTAGACCACCACCCAGTGTAAGGTTTATGCCACAGCTGCCCTAAACTAACAGTACTGGTGATTGCCAAAATCATTTTTTATGTTTCTGTAATGGTTGATCCACCAGTATGTGCAAGCTCTTTAATCAAAATGATATTTTTAATGCTAAAATATAATTATTCTTGTTATCCATTAATTTTTGAATTTACTGTTTTACAAAAAAAAAAAAAAGCACATTATTATTTTTTGATGAAGATGCCAAATTACAGTTATTTACTTGCCTTCCTGAGCAAAAAAATGAGTTTTAGTGGTTTGATGTTATACTTGATTCATTTGTGACTTCTCAGAGAAGTCAAATTTGGGTATAAAAGCGTGAATTCAGTTTGAAATTCCTCACTCCTGTTCAAAATGATAAAACGCAGAGAACTCACTGAGAAGGAAAGAGTCCGCATTAAAGCACTTTTGTGATGCTGGATGGTCTTTCTTGTTTTTGTGACAGGTGGTCTAATAAATTGTTAAGCACGGTACATACATGTCCACATGCCTAAATGTAAGGGATCAAAATGAAATTAAACTGACATCTCAGTTGTTTGCAAGCTTTATGACATATAGCCATTACAGCTACATGTCTGTATCCCATGATTGAGCTGGTATGCAAGTTAAAAAATACAGGATTCATAGACAGTATATAAAGATATTGTGTATACAGTATGTGATTGGAATTAAAATGTTACCACTACGTGTGTACAAAGCCATAGTTTCACCTTCTTGAAAACAATGGCTTCCTCTTCCCAGACAGGGTTGATGGCATTGCCCTGAGAGGTCTTGGTCTTGAATGCTTTCCTCTTTGTGTCCACTGGTAAGCCAAACATGTCAATCTCCACGTATGTGCCCACTTTCTTATCTGACAGGAACTGGCCTGAGATAATCTGGAAGGAAAAATGCAATTATACACACGCACAAACACACAGACATAGCTACACACAGGCATACACACAAAACACAAACATAAACACACCTTCACAGACAGTGTGTTGGCTACTATCCCATCCACTGTGCTCTCAGTAAATGGGTCAAAGTGCTTATCCGGCCGTCTCATAAACTCTGGTTTCAGTCTGTAGCCACATTTCCCATTGTACTCATACATACCCAGGTTGAGCTGCATTGATAAATCTGTGGGGTGAGGACAGAAACATATTTAAACATGTATAACAACACACAAAATAGTAATTTATTCAACAATGTGAAAGCATGTGTTTTGCTATGCCCTCTCACCGATAGTCTGGAAATTGAGAGCCACCAGCTGACAGCCGGCGTTCCAGAACAGCTGAGGGTTGTAGTTGGATGAATCCACTCGAGTGCCTTTAGGGTAGATCCTGCTCAGCTGCAGCTTGTTGTATCTGAACAGAGCTTGTTAAGGACAAGGCTGCATGACCTGTGTCCCAAAATACTGTACAACTGATGGCAGTAAAAAAATCTATTTGTATTACTACTCGAAAATAACTCACTGATAGTTATCTGCATATTATCTGATCATTACATCTAACAAACAATATGATCCACTGAAGCAAGGTGATGAAAATCAGGCAACTAAAAAGAGCATAGCCAGCCCTTGTCTGCTATAAATCATTACATAAGAACTAAAATGTGGCTGAAATAACAGAAACTATTCTTCAGATCATCTATTGATTTATTTTCCATTGCTTATCACTGGCCCTGGATAAGCAATGGACCTGCACAGCTGCCCAGATCTGCCACCCCCTCCAATTCTTGTGAGGTGATATAAGGTGTTCTCAAGACAATTCAAAGACATAATCTCTCCAACGTGTCCCGGGTCTGCCCCGGGGCCTCCTCCTGGTAGGATATGCCCAGAACACCTAACTAAGGAGATGTCCAGGAGACATCCTGGTTAGACGCCTGAACCACGTCAACTGGCTCCTTCTGAAGAGCAGCGCCTCTACTCTGAGCTCCTACAGAATTATTGAGCATCTCTAAAAATGAGCCCAGGCACCCTTCAGAAAAAGCTCATTTCTTCTCTTGTATCCATGATCTTATTTTTTTCTATCACTACCCACTGCCTGTGGCTCTCTCTACACCACAACATCTGTAAATCCCCCTCTCCACTATCGCTGCACTTGTGAACAAGACCCCAAGGCGCTTGAACTCCTCCACTTGAGGCAACAACTCATTCCTTACCGAGCTGAGAACCACGGCATTGGACATTGAGGAGCTATAATTCTTATCTTAGCGAGAACAGAAGAAGAGCTGCTTCGGTAAATTCAGCAGGATACTCAACAAACTCTACGGGAGATTTGGTCAGCTGTTCTAAAGCTTTGGTCTCGACAAACGACGACATCTGGTAGCTGCGATTGATCTCTGTGGGGTGTGGGGGGAGTGACATAAAATTATTACATAGATTAAAAACAAGTATGCTTATCTAAGAGGAATCTATTTGTTGCTGTACATACATAAATATTCACTGTTGTTACTTACTTTTGGAAGCCTCAAAGCTGTTAAACTTGACAGGCTGGATGTAGATGACCAGGTTGGACATTTCCTCTGTAGCAAATGCCTCACTGCCTGCTGTGCCCTATACGTAGAAGCATACATACAGAAATATCTAAATGCAAAGCAGCAGAAAGGTTACCCAAAAGGTCTGTTATAATCCTTAACAAAAGTAAGAAGGTTTAATAACCTTTATAGAGCTAAAGTATTAACAAAAGCCTTTTTATTGAGGGTTTTGGAGACACACCAGGAGACATGATCAGACTCTAGAGGACAACCTCAGCACATGTTAAATATTATATAAAGGATCTGAGCTGATGGCTAAGCATCACCTGCAAGAAACCTACCTCATCCATTGATCCCTTTTTACAGTCATCATCGTCTTCATCTTCATCCTCGCTTTCGGCCTCCACCTCACCTAAAACACACGGCACTGATTGGATCACAGAGAAATGCATGAAATAAAGCCGAAAGAACCAAAGTTAAATGTGTGTAAATTTGATGCCAACTCAATGCAAATGTTGCATGTCTTTAAATGGTCTTTGTCTACAGCATAGGACCAGTTGCCTCCATTACATTTAAAGCAGCGACACAAATGAGGCTTACGCTGGTGGAGTCTAATTCATGGGGCTCACAGACTGAGGAAATGAATTTTAATATTGTTTTGGTTGAGCTGACCCAGTCTCTGCATCCACATAATGAGAGATCTGCTTAAGATTTCCCACTGAATCGGAGGACACACTGACAGAGGAAATTGATTTTAACAGTGTAATTGTCTGACCTATAGCTTCTGTGCCAGCCTAATGAGGGCTCTACGAAAGATTTGTCTCCATCTGAGGTCATGGACTCACCGATAGACTTTCTGCCCTGTGGTCTCAGGCTAAGCTCTGCGCTGTCAGAGGGCTGTGAGGAATCTGCCGTTTCCTCTTTGGTGGAACCTGTGAGGAAAAAAAACTCACTGAAGATCATCCTCACACTTTCCACTTTAAGGTTTACAGTTCAATTTACTCAGTAAATTATCTCTAAACAAAGGTCTAGGTGTCAAAATACAGATGAGAAACCAAACTTGTTAGTTATCTTACAATGTGCACATTGTAATGCACGTTAATTGGAACACCTGACTGTTAACTTGTACTGCTTACATTCTCACACCAGGGGGCAGTGTGTTTTAGCCTAAGAAAGAAGCCTGAAGCTCAGCAGTCAGGGGAAACTAGAGGTGGACAAAACAATGCAAAGTTGTGAAGTAAAATGTTGGGGCACCGCATGCCACCAGAGCTCCAATGTGCCTTTGGTATTGATTCTCCCAGGCTCTGGAACACTATTTGGTATTTTTAAGATGATGGTGGAGAGCACTGTCTAACTTGTCAGTCCAAAACCTCCTACAGGTGTTCAACAGGGTGACTGTGAAGGTCATATCATGTTTCCTCACTGTGGGGGTCAAGGGCTAAGGTTCCTCTTTTAGTCTGTTACCCCTCTGTTCACCCAAATGATACACATAACATACACAACAAAAAAACAAAACAAAACAATGAAGCCTGTATGTACCCACAAATATATACACTCAGTGGCACCTTCATTAGGTATGCCTGTTCAACTGCTCATTAACACAAATATCTAATCAGCCAATCAATAGCAGCAACTCAATGCATTTAGGCATGCAGGCACGGTCAAGACGACCTGCTGAAGTTCAGACTGAGCATCAGAATGGAGAAGAAAGGTGATTTAAGTGACTTTGAACGTGGCATGGTTGTTGGTGCTAGGCGGGCTGGTCTGAGTATTTCAGAAACTTCTGATCTACTGGGATTTTCCCACACAACCATCTCTAGGGTTTATAGAGAATGGTCTGAAAAAAAGAAAACATCCAGTGAGCAGCAGGTGAAAATGACTTGTTGATGCCAGAGATCAGAGGAGAAGGGCCAGACTGCTTCAACTGGATAGCAAGGCAACAAAAAGTCAAATAACCACTCGTTACAACCAATGTATGTGGAAGAGCATCTCTGGACACACAACATGTCAAACCTTGAAGCAGACGGGCTACAGCAGCAGAAGAGCACACTGGTTGCCACTCCTTTCAGTTAAGAACAGGAAACTGAGGTTACAATTCACACAGGCTCACCCAAATTGGACAACAGAAGATTGGAAAAACATTGCCTGATCCGATGAATCGATTTGTGCTGCGACAGTTGGATGGTCAGAATTTGGCATAAACAACATGAAAGCATGGATCCATCCTGCCTGTATCAATGGTTCAGGTTGCTGGTGGTGTAATGGTGTGGGGGATATTTTCTTGGCACACTTTGGGCTCCTTAGTACCATTTGAGCATTGTTTAAATGCCACAGCCCACCTATTGCTGCTGACCATGTCCATCCCTTTACTTATATTTTTATGTTTCCAGCACCTTGTTGAATCTATGTCATGTAGAATTAAAGCAGTTCTGAAGGCAAAAGGGAGTTCAAGCCAGTACTAGTAAGGTGTACCTAATAAAGTAGCCAGTGAGTGCATGTACAGTATATTAAAGCACAAATATGAATTGAAGCCAATTCAAATGTAGGTATGAGAACAATTTAAAAGTAGGGAGCAGCAGTGAAAAGATTAAAAATCCATAAACTGATATTAGACAGTTATAGCATAAAGCACACAGAGTTTTATGCACAAACACACACACTACTGCTGGCCAGTTGTGTGTGTGTTTGCCCAAGTTACAAGCAATGTATATGCCTGACAGGGAGTGTATGCAACAGCCAATAATACCTTCAGCTGATGGAGAGGGCCATGAAAATGATGAATGTTAAACAATAGCACTGTTTTGCTCCAGTGATTCAGTTTCTGGATGGCAGACGTCTTGGTGCATAGTCCAAAGGGACCCAGATGGTTAGGCTAGCTTTTACACATCTGAAAAATCATAACTCAGCAGCCCCAGAGTGACTTGATGGCTTTGTTAGTGGAATTTGTGTGTGTGTGTGTGTGTGTGTGTGTGTGGTAGTGGGATATCAGTGGTGCAGTACCTGCACTAGGGGAGGAGGGCTCGCACACACTGGAAGAATCACTGTAGGTGTTAGAAACCTGCTCAGAGAGTTTTTTCTTTGTGCTTCCATCTGTCTTGTGGTGTTTCTTTTTGTTCTTCACTAAGATCTTCCCCATCAGCTCCATAGGGCTGGGCAGTGGCACACCAGACTCCAGCTGGAGGGAGTGGACAAAGAGACAGATGCAGAGCAGTCATTAAATCATAAAAAGGTCACTTAGATACAAAAGGAGGTAGGTATGGAAGAATTAAAGCTTCTCTCCTATATTATTAATTGTATATATATTTTGGATGATGAGAGAATATGAATTATTTTTGCTAATTAAAACTGTAAGTATAGATTTGAGTAAGAGAGAAATACACATATAAAAAATGTTTTCATGCTCCAAAATGCTAATTTATGGGTAAAGACTGCTACAGTGCAATCACAGTTAAGCTGTTTTTTGACAAACTAGCTAATTACCAGATGAAAACACTAAAGTTGCTTACTGGAGTGTGCCACTTAAAATGTAAATTTGTGGCCATTATTCTCTTCAAAATCCTCTATGGAAGATTTTGTCGGATAGAGCTGGTTAGTAAAAATGAGTGTCCGCACCGAGCATTACAAACTCTGCTGATATTATAGCTCAGAAGTCTACACTTCCAACACCTAGATCAGCTTCCTAGTGTTGCTAAGTATTAAATGTCTTCTCTCAAGGGAGGCGGACAGAAAGTAGGCACATTCTGATTTATTTATGGGGTACACTGCTTTTGAATCACAGTGTTTAGGGATATTAATATTTCAAAAACAAGAAATTCACCAGTGGTGTTGAATAAACACACACATACATGCTCAAACTACTGTGTTTACAACATATCAGCTATAAACATAACCTCAGTTAAACATTTTGAACTTTTACTTGAATTCTCTTAAGAGGAACAAAACAGTGATTCATACACCAACTAATGCCAAGATTGTCCATCTTGTGACCTATTTTCCACACGCATCTATCTACATGTTGCTATTGTTGATGTTGGGGAAATCTTACAACAAAGATTAGACATCCTGTTTGCATTCACCTCACTAACAGCTAACATGGAGAACACTTAAAAGCAAAATTGGATGGGGCAAGTAATCTTGATTGCACTCAAATGCACTACACAAAGCCTAATGAATTAAACTCAATCAAGCTTTTTCCTCCAAACGCCTAAAACAATTTTGATCAGCTGTGATAAGGAAGTGAAAAATTCCATTTGGCCACCTTTAATCACTTTAAAGCCTTGGTATCTGACCGGTGATGAAATGTAACCAAATCTTCTTAAGTACTGCAGTACAAATATTTACAGAGTATTTTTTTGTTTTGCTGCTTCATACAGTACTTCTTCTCCACTACACTGCAGAGGGAACTGTTGTAATGTTTAATAAACTAGATTTAACGGCTTAAGTTATTATTTACATTGTAATGCTAATGGTAAAGCTTCAAAATGCAGAGTCCAGAAACCAATGGGCTGTGTAATATAGTCTACAGTATGATTATACAATACTGTGCAAAGGTCTTGAGCCACCCCTCATTCTTTATGTTTTGCTTCCAAGGACCCAGACTTTCTTGTGCTTTTTAACGTGGTTTTGAGCAATAGTTCTTCAGGCTTTCTGAAGGTATTTCAAAGTTTTTCTTTGGACATTGGCTGCTTTTTCACTCATTTTTAGTCCAGTTCTTGTGCCTGACCATTTTCAGTGTTTCTTTTTTTTTTAAATTTTTTTAAGCCACTTAACACTGATCTATGAATCATTCAGCATAAAAAGGCACCTGACTCAAGGGATGAACCAGTGTTGTGTCTACACATAACAGACAACTTATTAAAGAACCAATTTTAAATTGTATCTTTAGGCACTTTGTTACTCACAGCCTGTTGCAAAAACATAATTTGTTCCCATTTCTTTACAGATAACACAGTTTAACAGGCATAAAATTGTATTTTTGTACCAACATGTTATTCCCAAAGAGCTATTAGCTGAAAACTTGGCATATCTCAGCATGGTGTGCTGTGTGTCCTTAAAAATAAATTGAGGAAACTGGACAAGGGGAGGACAAAAGAAGAAGTGGCAGGCCTAAAAAAAAAAAAAAATATCTACAGCAGATGAACAGTGTCTGAAAAGCAGGTATGCCAAATTACACAAGAACTGGACTGAAAATCAGCAACAAGTCTTATGGAGTGATGAATCCAACTTTGGAATTGAAAGAAAAAATAGAAATACACACAGTGGAACACTATCATTCATGGACTGGCCTTATACACAGTATTTTCAGGTTTGTTTGCACACGTTTCAATAAATTGCTGCACCTATTTCCCATTTTCCTGGCAAAATATGAAGAAATGAGGAATTGCTGAAGACTTTTGCACAGTACTGTATTCTCTTTAAAAAAAAAAAAAATTACTTTTAATGCTCAAAGTGCTTTTTGCTAATAATACTTCCAGTGAGGTAAAACTTGTTAATAAGTATCTTCATATTGAGGTACTGTCAATGTGAAAAACCTATTCCAGAAGTGAAACCTATTTTAAAGAAGGGGTGGACTTTTCCATTAGATCTGTATATTCAAAGAATACAAGTAGAAGACTAAGAGGGATGCTGCATGACCAGCAAGTACACCTTAGATGAAGTAATTAAGTCATAAAGGTGAGTTAACTTCAGTTTCTGGAATATTATTTTTATTTTGCTAGCTATGATAGCTCCAACATCTTACAACTTGCATCCACATTATTCTCAGCCTTCAGCCTGCTTTCTGTGTGTGTGTATCTTGCTTTGCCAATTACAGTCTGTCTGCAGCTTAAAACTATTCAGTTCAATTCAATTTTATATATATAGCGCCAATTCACAACAACAGTTGCCTCAAGGCACTTTATATTTTAGGGTAAAGACCCTACAATATTAGACAGAAAACCCCAACAGTCAGACAACCCCCTATGAGCAAGCACTTGGCGACAGTGGGAAGAAAAAACTCCCTTTAACAGGAAGAAACCTCCGGCAGAACCAGGCTCAGGGAGGGGCAGCCATCTGCCATGACTGGTTGGGTGATGAGGGGAAACAGAAGAGAGCAGAGGGAGACAGGACAAAAGACACACTATGGAAGAGAGCCATAGTTTAATAATAACTCAGTGCATCATGGGAAGCCCCCAGCAGCCTAGGCCTATTGCAGCTTAACTAAGGGATGGTTCAGGGTCACCTGATCCAGCCCTAACTATAAACTTTATCAAAAAGGAAAGTTTTAAGCCTAATCTTAAAAGTAG
>VUQI01028478.1:0-18960 GCA_015106735.1 Paratilapia polleni | reverse complement strand
TGACATTAGGATTGAGGGCTGAGCCCCCCTAAAGGTTTGATCCTAGAATCACCCTTGCTTGGAACTACAGTAATAAACCAAATATAACCAAATATGTTGGTGGGTGACAATTTTGATCATCATGTATTAAGGTTGAGATGGTTTGGACATGTGCAGAGGAGGGATAGTGGATATATTGGACAAAGGATGTTGAAGATGGAGCTGCCAGGCAGGAGGAAAAGAGGAAGACCACAGAGAAGGTTCATGGATGTAGTGAAGGAGGACATGCAGAGGGTTGGTGTAACAGAGGAGGATGCTAGGGACAGGGTGAGATGGAGGCAGATGATTTGCTGTGACGATGCCTAAAGGAAGCAGCCGAAAGATGAAGAAAAAGAAGAAGATGCGTTAAGATCTAAAGTGTACTAAAGTGTAGTAATGAAAGTAACCAAAACACAGTTAAAATGTTGGGAGTGACAACAATGAAAAGATGCTTTTTAACAAGTTACATTTGAATTGGACTCAATGGAGGACTGATAGGAAAACAACACAAAAATAGAAACACAGTGTGCTGAATCATTCCTGCTATTCAGTACCATGTCAGGGTGGTATAAAAATGCTACATTTTCCATGATTTTATCATGTCATCTGAAAGAGGGCTATTTAAACTATTAGGATATTATGCTGTAACAATTTTGTCCAAATTCTCCACATGTGATGCAGGCCAAATGTCCCCACTGTTACAGGACATTCTCATCTCTATTAATAAGTGTTTTGAATGTACAGTCACTTTCATATTTACATTTTCTAAGAGCTAAAATGTCCCTGATTTTACTCTGCAAATGTATTTTAAGAGGGTGTTAATAAACATGTATTACCTAAAAAAAAAAAAAGTGGATGATCTGTTATGAAGACATGATTCATAATTTCAGTCTATGTCTTTTAGATTAAAAAGGAATTTTAATGAAATTTGGTCCATTTTTTAAATTATTCCATTTTGCCAATTTATTCCCTTCAGTTAACCAGAAATACACATATAATACTGTTTTGTTTTAATGAGTTGATTTTAAAGAAAACACAAAGGTAACAGCGTGGACAGAGGAGAAACAGGGTGGACAGCACCACATCACACCAGTGAATGCTTGAACCACCCTATACTAAACCAATGAGGACATGCAATTTTGATTTGTAAAAAAACAAACAAACAAACAAAAAAAAGCTTTCATTTACATTAAGTGAAAATAAATCCTTTTTAATTATATACTGCCCCTTTAATCGCATGTCCCAATCTTCTTCAATTCACCCAATCTAAGAAAACTATAGTTTAAAAGTTTCTGCCATTAATGTAATAGTACACAACAGGTACAGATACATCAAGTCTTAAAAGTGGATTTATCTGTATTGATGTGGATTATCTACTTCATTAGCAATTCACGGCCTGAGATAGCACATTAAATCAGTTATTTGTGTTTAAATTGAATTTAGGCTGGTGTTTGATGTGCTCCTGATATAGAAAACTTTAAAGAGGAAAAGAAACATAAAAAGATAGGAGCGAGTCCTCGAGCAGTACCTATCTGAAACCTCATTTTGACAACAAGGCAAATAATGATCTTAGTGAGAAGAACAATCACACCGCTCAGGATCAGAGTTGTCAGGTTTGTTGTTTCACCAGCTTCTTCTACAAGAAAGATGACTACATTTGACTTGATGACACATTTGGTGCAGAAAAATGCCAAAATTCTTCAAATGGGATCTGTCCTATTTACAGTACTGCATTACAATCTGACTGTGACGAAATAAGATACATATCTGTTTCTCTCTTTTAGCTCTTATATGACATGTTACACTATTCTTACCTTGAACCTTTAAATATATTGAGTTGACAATCACTGGGTGTCCACTTGTGTAATATCCACAAAAATAAAAGTCAGAAAAATCCATGTTTGATTTTGAGGAAGATAGTGGAAATGTTGGATGTCACTTCAAAATTTTCCTCTTTTCTCTGTTGCAGAATGAGGCCAGCTCAATAGAATTATAAATGGATGAAATACACTGAGACTGGGTTCTGTTGACTAATCTAAACCAGACTGTATGAGTAGGAGAACTGGGAAAGTTGGAGGACAGCAGTGTTAACGTGCCGTTTACTTGGTGTACCTAACAAAGTGGCTAGATCAGCAATATCTGAAATTATTAAAACCAGTCTGTATGACACTACCGACCATGTGACAGTTGAATCACCTTTTTATGTTATTCTGATGCTTGGTTTGAAGTTCAGCAGATCCTCTTGATCTTAGCTAAATTCATTAAAACAGATAATCTAAGCAGCCAAAAGACACAAAGCTTTTGTGTGAAAGCATCGCAACTATTTCTGCACGTGGTTTTATCGCAGAGTTAAAGGCCAGTCTTTCTGTGAGTGATACACAGTGTTGCTGCCGCAGTGGAAAATGACAGGAGGAGGGGCACAAGACTTGTTGTTTGCCCACAAAGCTGCCCCTTTTGTATTTCATATATACATTCAGTGTTGTAGCAAACAGATAACAGGTTCTTTTCTTAAACATCACTCTTGGTTTTGAAATCCACAAGTCATCTGATTTTTGTATTCAGTGCTGAAGTCTTGCTGTGTCAGCGACTTTTTGTTTGTCTCATAAATTGTTTGTCATCAAAGGGTGCTTGATTGTAATATTATATTCCATACATACTATATAATCTATGATAGACTGGTGACCTGTCCAGGGTGTACCGGCTCCAGCCCCCTGAATTGGATAAGAGGTTAATGGATGGATGTAATATGATAACTCCATTATTTTTCCAAAAGTCTGTACAAATGCAAATGCTGATATTATCTAGTCAAAAACAAGTAGGTCAGGTTTCACAGCTTCTTTTTAAACTTTGCTATAAAGCTCTACTGACTGTAGAGTTGTGCTCAGACCACACTGTGCTGTCTCTTCCTGTGAAGTGATGTGTGTCTCACTTCACCCCTCCCTCCTCCTGCAGACCATTTGACTTTCACTGAGTCAGTTTGACAGTCATCAGTGTCCTTTGTGTCCCCTCCTCAAATATTAAGGGTGTACTCACACTAAATAATCCATACATTGCCTGAGCACATTTGACCCCATAAGTGCAGCTTGTTTGACTACTGTGATCACTGCATACCGTGCAGAGGAGTGGATAGGCAAACTGCGTCTTGGCCTGCTTGAAGAGGTTCAGTTGGACTCGGGCATAGTACACGGTATGCTTGCTATTTGTGCCCGAGCACAGGACTTCAGTGCTTCTTCAGCTTCAGCTGCCTCCATAAAAATCCAACAATAAAATCACTTTGTTAAGTAATGATCACTTTGTTAATGCAATGATGTGTGAGGACAGGATGTCAACACTTGGGGTCACACACACAGGTAAGCCAAAAAAATGCATAAAATGAAGAATCTCCTCTTCTGCAAGAATGCTTTTTGAAAGCATGTGTACCTATGAAAGAGAGTGAGCATGAGATTTGAGATGCTGACAAACCCATGCATACTCAAACAGGGGCAGTGTGAGCGCTTGCCAGTGTAGGAGTGGGAAGGGGGACAATCAGGTGGATATGGTGAGTTAAATTTTTCCAGACACATTTCTGGATGATTCCACCTTCATAACATGACCATGACATAACTGGAAGGATCCTGCTAGTGATGCACTGCACACACCAAAAAATGATCCTCATAAAGACATCTGCTTTTTTACTCCATGGAGGTAAGAGTGACAAATTGTGCATTCTGAAACTAGTGAATACATCCCAAATTCCTTTGTTGCATTTATTGTGTGATGGTTATATCCCTGTACCTACAAAACAAGTGTTGATATGGTTTATTCAGTGCGTCCTTTGAGATTACCATTGCAACTTCATACTGTAGTGTTCTTGATGAACTCCTTCACTATCAGGCTTGTCTGAATGTACAGTATATTCATGTTTCAGAGTCCTTCATGGTAATTCTTTAATAGAAACTTTAACACAAGTGGCAACCTCTGGAGCTGAAAAATGAAGCCAATGTAGAAGGGCCAAAACCAGTTCCTCTTGTGGCCACTTGAGGCCGTCTCCAAAAATGAGTCAATCCTCATAGACTGCCATGATAAAATGCCCAACATTACAGCATTAAAAAGCATGTTTCCAACCTTGTACAAAAAAGATCTAAGGATTTTTTCCCTCTTCATAATAACTCTACACTGTAAATTCTAATTGGTTAACCTTACTAAGAAAAAAACATGCAAACCAAGAGTTCCAAGTGCAACATGCATATTTTATTTGTCTTCTTTCTAAAACAACTGACACTGCTCATTTGAAAATGTAATTTACACCAGTGGAGGTATCAGTAGAAGGACAGTATGACAGTTAGGTGTGGCATTTTTTGGTAGCATAATTTGTATATGAGGCCCAAATGACAGAAAACAGTTTTAGTCCGCTCAAGCTGGTACTGTTTACATATAAAAAGTCACAAAGGATAATTTAGTTCCACATGTGATGGTTTAAAACCATGTGTGCAGAAATGAGTTAAATTCAAATTCTAAAAGCTTCTATTTCTAAAAGTTTGCAGATTTGGTGGAAGTCCCTTTTTTCTGTCCCAAGCCAAGCATCAATCTTTGAATGTTTTTCCACAGCTTTAGGGTAGTCCAAAGGCATAGCATTAATAGCCCAAACAAGAGGTAAAGTACTTGAGGTTCTTGAGACCATCCATTAAAATACCGCCCTCAGAAATGCCATCAGCAGACTCTGGATCAAGGGTGAGAGATGGCCACAGCTTCATCAATGACAGTCAGCACCCCCAAACAAACAAGCACCAGGCCAAACAAACAAACAAAAGCGACATTATAATAGATGATCAGTTATTACCCAAAAAAAGTTTATACAGAAAAAATTTGAAAAAACTGAAAAAAGTTGTTAAAAATAATTCAAGAGCCAGCTATAATTTAACACTGTTTTACCTGTTCAGTTGTTATCCATCCACATGTAGGCCAAATCATTCACTGCTGAAGATGAACAAAGTAATCTGTGATTTGGTGCTTTCCTACTTCCTCCTTGGGAAAAATCCTTCCCTGTGTCTCCCTCCTGTCTCTCCTCCTGGTGGTAACCCTTAAGTGCTTTACAAAAAAATAAAAGATATAAAAGAGGAGTAAAAGTTAGTATACGGCCACTCATACTGAACTCGCATGTATTCAGTCTCTGCATCGAAGTCTCAATAAGATACCTGCTCCTTTAAGATGCTACTATAAAAACTTACCAGTGTTGTAGATGTTATGAGGGTCATCACCACGTAGAACAGAGAGGTCTCGCAGCACAAGGGAGCACATTCCTGTCATATCGTGTTTGGTTAACTGAGCAAAGAACAAATATTTTCAATTCTTAAAACATAGATGCTGCACTTGGGTCAATTCATCTAAGACCAAATTAAAAATATATATGAATAAAACTTACCATCCATTTCCATATTTTACAAGAACACATAAACTGTTCCAAATGTGCAAAATGAGTATAATAATGAGGAGACAACCTACAGAGAGAAGTTAGGCATCTACAGACATAGCATGTAAATTTAATTATGACATGTTGGAAAGCCTGTTATTGCCCAGTTCTCCAGGGAAACTGATTTTGGTTTTACAAATAATATTTAAAATCAGGATTTGAACCTTAAAGTCAAATATGGCTCCTAATTAACCAGCCATTATGGCAACAACATTAGCATTCATCCAAACACACTGATGCTCTTTATTCAGTACACTGACGCCAATCTTCTGCAAGGAACAGTTTAGATTTGAAATGGGCTACTGGGCATGCTCACACCCAAACGGTTACTCATCTTCTTCTTTTCGGCAGACTAGGCACAGCTTAATGCTTAGTTCCCCCTACTGGTGAAATAATGTCATTGTTTAATTTGCTGTTACTCAATGGCTTCAAGTTAATATCACTCAAAACAAAGAGTAAACTCGTATTTTCTCAATGCAGTTAATAGCAACTTAGCAAAGTTAGTAAAAAGCATATATTCATGCTGTCCAAGTAAGTTATGTAAGTTATATAAATATTGAAATTTACAGTGTGTGGTTGTTGAAGGTTTTTTTTTTCTTTTTAAAATATTTCATCCATTTGGATACTGGTGGGGCTTGTTGAACCAGCATCATGCCCTAGCAGTCCTCCATCCTCCTGCAATTAATCTCTAGTTCTAAATCTAAAGTACACCATGCTGAAGATATCAATTCCTAAAGTTCGCCTTGAGAAGAGACGACAGAGGAAAGAGGAGACTTGCTAGAGGGACTATAATTGAGGATGCATGGCTGTATCCTTTGCATAAGTGTTTTTACCTTCAACATATTAAAGAAGCATGGCAAGCAGCTGGAATATACAGACCAAGGTCTTTAACAACTAACCCTTTGCATTCATAAGTTCTTATTGTTTATTTAAGATACTCAGCTTTGTGATTAAACTTTCTCCCCTGCTCCATTTTTGTGTGTAAAATTAAAGAAAAAGGTATATCTTGCCACATTGCACCATGTTGTAAAAATGAATTAAAAGTAGCTCTAATTATAAAATATGTCAGGAACACTGCTATATCTGAGATTATAAAAGCAGAACTAAAGCAGTAGTTGGGTTATTAAAAAAATTATGATGGGGCCGCAACTTATTATTGATTTTAAATGAGGTTTCAAGGAAAGAATGTCTCATTTTGTTAAATGCGGTTAAATGCCTGTTGCCTCAACTCCTCTCTCAAGAGGACATAAGCGCTTTCTTGTCTCCTCCACTTGCATCTTTATGTCTAAGATGTGAGGACAAGAGTTGAGGAATGGATGCTGTGTAATTTGAGAAGTGAGAAAAGGGGAGAGTGTTGTCTTACCCAGAAAAAGATGTGGATGTAGGAATATAGTTAAATGTAGTAATACAAGTGTGTGGGGGCAAAACGATAAAGGAAGACAAAATCAAAAACAAAACAAAGGTTTTTATTAACAATTAAGCTTAAAGAAATTGCCAAGCCACTATTGCCACCTGGAATAAAAAGAAAGACCACAACAAAACTGAAAAGCTGGTCAAAGACAAGGGAAAAAGTCCACGTTTATCACACCTTCACACACAGCAGTAAGCTAGCACAGTGCTCTAACTCTTCTAAAGGTAAGTGCTCTTTGGCTCTGACCACACCCTCACTCTGCTTAAGTACCAGAGCTGAGTGCTGAGTGGAGTCAGCTGTACACATTTCACTGGCTCCAAAGAAAAAGGTCCATATCTGATGATTCAGTCGCAAAAGAGTAAAAATGGGATGGCAACCAATCCCCTTGTGACTAGGAAAAATTGGTGATTGCACAAATTTTTTTTTTTTCAATTGGCAGCCTATTGCCAGTAGTTGCGGCGACCACTTTCCATAGCAAGGGGATTGCACAGGTCGCCTGGTGGGAGGCAACCGCCTGACTCGGACTGACTGCAATCACTCTAAGACAGACTGGTGAAGGTTTGCAAATAATTACCATCTAATTTATAAAAGCAGACAGATTGCCAACACGTTGCAATCAATCTGACTCAGTCTGCAGTGATGAGTGCGACTCATCTGCGACGTGTCTCTTTGCAATAGGGGACTCGACTCAACTGGTTGCTGACTGGTTGTATTCTGGTTATATTCCTAAGCAAAAGTAAGGTTGCCAAACACCTATGTCATTTTGCATTTAAATCACCGTCAACTACGTCCCTATTTGTGGAGGAATTTCTGTTTCAGATCTATGAGGATCTGCCAGGGCTCTGAACGTAAGTAGTTAATGTGAAATTCTGTTTAACGTGAATTTCTGTCTATGTCAACTCAACAAATTTGTGATTTTCACCGATTTATCACAGTTAATTGCAGTATTATCACAAATTGCATGTAATTGCCAACTTGACCCCATTTGATTGCAAACTCATAGCAAACTCATTCCATCTTATTGCCGTTTTATCACCGTCTTGATGCATCAAAGTTGCTTTGAAGATAGCAACCAACTGCCAGTGGTAGCAGACCGGGTCCCTGTCTTCGAAGCAACCATTTCAAAGACAACAAGATTGCAAGTTCATTGCACGCGGTCGCAATAACTTTGGTCATGCCGTGGTCTCCAACCACTGTTTTCCTCAGAGTGACTGTAGCATAAGTCAGCGTACAGAGACCAATACCACACACCCAACATTCAGAGAACACGAGTGGTTATTTGAGTTTCTGTTGGCTTTCTGTCAGCTTGAGCTATTCTGGCAATTCTTCTCTGAACTCTGACATCAACGAGGCATTTTGACCAAGAAAACTGCTGCTTAGACTCTTCTTTTTAAAACCCCCATCAATGATTGTTTTTAAAAAATTCAAGTTGATCAACAGTTTGTGAAATACTCCTGCATTCATGGCATGTTCATAATTACTTATATCACTTTTCTTCCCCATTCTTCCCATCCCATGCTTGGTTTGAACTTCAGCAGATCCTATTTATGCATTGAGGTCCTTCCACATGATTGGCTGATTAGCTTTTAAAAGCAAATAAAATGATAATGAATCAGGCTTTTGTGTAACTGTAGCACAGCTTTTGTTGCATGTGGTTTTATTGCAGAGCTAAAGGCTAGTCTTTCTGTGGCTTTCAGTTTGACTGATACACAATGCTGTGACCACAGTGGAAAATTACAGGTGGAGGAGGCACAAGACTTGTTGCTTGCTGAAATGTGCCATAAAGCCCATGGTTTCATTTTTTTATCAGTGCACTTTGCATAAATACATTAGCAAAGATTATTATTATTATTTTTTAAATTAGCATTATTTGTGGTATTGCAATCGCAGCGTTTGATGCTCGTGGTCAGTGCTAAAGTCTTCCTGTGGCAGACATTTTATTTTTGACTCACAACATCATCGATTTTTCATAAAATGGTGTTGGATTGTGATTTTCTTCATTATTTTTTTCAAAGTCTGTACAAATACAAAGGCTGATATTATCTACTCAACACCAAGTAGGTCACTGCTTCTTTTTAAACTCTGCTATAAAGCTCTACTGGCTGTAGAGGCCTTGTGATTTCAGTTGTGCTCAGACCACACTGTGCTGTCTCTTCCTGTGAAATATCTCACTTACCCCCCTCCCTCTTTCAGACCATTTGACTCTCCCCATGAGCAGGTTTGACAAACATCAAGTACTGTATGCCCTTGTACACTTATGATAAAGATCGGAGGCAGGCAAATTAAGACACAGAAAAGAGACACAAAAAATGCCAAATCTCCATAGATACAAGGGCTTATTCACAACACATATTTTTCATCATGCACACTGAGAATCCACTTTATCTGCTGGCAGTATAAACAACTTGAGTTTCAACTTCTCTCTCTATTGCAGGCCTTCTGCTTCTTGCTGCATTTGGAACAAGCCTCTGTGCTATGGAGTTCCATCAGAGCCCAAATTCTGTAAACGAGGAATTTAGAATCACATACTGAAACCAGCACACAGTCTTTACTTGCATTAGCCTTTTTTTTCTCATACTGTAACGCAGCATGGGCTAAGCCCAGAGGAGTGTACTACAAAGCTAAATTAATGGGGATTATCAAGGTTTTTGAGCCTAAAGCCAAAGTTTTAAATGTCTCTTTTATCCTTGCAAGATCACCATGGTAACATAATGCTAGACACATAACCTGTTCAACAGCTGATTATGTTCAGAGTTTCAGCTGTCACTTTGGAAGTAAGAATTGTGACTTATTTTAATTTATTTTTTTTTTTAAACTTACGAATACACAGTGTTTTTTATATACTATATATAATCCATTCCTCTTTCACTGAAGTAGGTGGTAGCCCATGGGTCTGTTGTGTACAAAAGAAGGGGCATTACTCTATTATCTCTGAGTGGAGTTTTAGGTTTTTTCAAGCCAGCTAACACAAAGAAAGTCTGTCTGTGTCACATGTGCTTGGGAATTGAAATACACTATCCTAACTTGTAACGCTTTATAATAACCCACGCACCCTCCCATTTTCTTAACCACTTGTCCAATACATTGTATACAGCTGTTGCCATTGTGCCCATTGGCAAATGGCCACATCACAATAATACAGTTAATGATCACTGTTAGTAAAAAGAAAGAGCAGTATGGAGACAGATGGCTTTCTTAAGCAACACCTTTATGCTTCTCCACACTTAACTACACAACTTGCCTGCTCTAACTCCATGTGACTGAATGAACAATTAGAAGCTAGAAGGTCTTAGCCTGAGATAAATGTGGGTGAATTACACAAGTAGATTCAACAACTAATTCTAACTGCTTTAAAGATGTGCATGTAAGCATTTAAACATGTACACATGTAATTAATACATTTAGATATGCACATAGCTATCTATGTCAACATTGTAAACTCATTTTTAGTTAATTAACTCAAATATAAATTCACTTGTAAACTGAAGACTGTTTAATTGCAGTTAAAGAGAATGAAAGATAATGATTTCTTACTTGCTTGAATTTGCTGTTCGGTTTAACAGGCTGAGGATATTCACAGACTTGTAACTTTTGATTTATTTCATACAGTTTACATGTGTCAAAAAAGGGGGGTTACCTTGTTTCTTTTGGGATGCAGTTCATCATTCATGCCTAAATGGCAAATATATGATTAGTTTATTATTACCAACCAAATACTTTGCTTTAGATTTATCCATTGACTCACAAGATTAGGTGAAACAAGTTGGAATACAAATTTACCTGTTTGAGCTTTCCTGAGTTTCAGAATCAGAATAATGACCACTACAGTGAGTAAACCAGTCAGACCAACTCGGATGATGCTCAGCAGATTTCTCATTCTTTCAGACTCTTCTACAAAAATAATTCGATTAAAACATTTTACTGAATCAACTTGGTGCATAATGAAAAAAATCTGTAGAGACAGAAAGAAACCTTACTTTCAATCCTGAAATCTTCTCTTTCATTCGTTTCACCACCTGCGCACAAACATGGTTATTGTAATATTTTGTGATTTCCTATTTGTATTTAAGCTGTTTTCGCACTACATATGATGAGAAAAACCAAACTAAAAAGGAGAAAGTCTTTAACCAGAGCTTACCTCGAATTCTTAACTCTACTACAGTAGAAATAACTGTATGTTTATTTAAGTAAAATCCACAGAAATACAGCCCAGAATCAGATAAATTCACGCGCTTGATTGTTAGAAAGACAGAGCTGACGTTGGAACTCATGTTAAGTTTTCCGTTTTGAAATCCATCACAGAATGAAGCTGGGCCGTGAGATCCAAACATAGCTGAGATACAGCTAGCTTTAGTTCTGTTGACCACCCTGAACCAGTCTGTCTGTGTTTGGTGACTGGAAATGTTGGAGCACTGCAGTGTGACTTCTTCACCGGTCTGGACCTCGACAGTCTGATACTCAGAACCTGAGACAGAGATCCAGCCTGAAACAAACAAGAGATACTGTAACAGCAAAGCAACATCAATTAACATCACATTAATTTGGTTTAATAAATTTACTGTTTCCTAACAATCAAATTAAAATTCTGGTGCCGTTATTTGGAGAGTAACAAGGCGTCAGTACTTACTGAGGCTGCAGAGAAACAAAGCTGTTATTAAGACAAAGCTTCTCATCCTGTGCTTAAACATGACACTGATCGGACAGCTACCACACAGCTCTCACAAAGAGGTTTAGAGAGGCGGGTGTTTTTCTTTCTTTTTTTTTTTTTCATCCTGTCAATGACCTGCTAATGCACTGCAGTACCTTTGCATATATTTTAGCTTCAGCAAATATCCAGTAACATAAATGTCATTAAAGTTATTTAGTGCTTGGAGACTCCACATTCTGTGTTATATCGGCTTCAGATCAATTCGAAACAGATTTTCACAAAGTGTTACAGATGCATCAAGAGCAACTCCTCAGAAACTCTTGCAGTTTTAAGCAAGTATCCTATTTGAGTCCTTTAAGGTCTGGTATGACATAAAAATAAACAAAAGGTAGGCCTGTGGTATCTTTTTATAGTTGATGCTGCTTTCTAAGCATGCTGTTTAGGTTCATTCTAAAGAGGTTTAATGATCTACTGAGGTCTGTGTGTGGAGTGTTCGATTTAAAACCTCAAATCTCTCTGGCGTTTTCTTGTTGATGCTGGTATCTGATCTGGTTTCAGATTTCTGTACCACATTCAACTTTGCTTGCTTTTCTGTTTACATGTAAAACAGGAAACTTGAGTTCAGGTAACACTTATCTGTTACAACAAACAGTATAGCAGACACGTGGTTTTTATTTCTCAAGTTACTAGACATGAATCTATTATACAGTGTGGTAGCTGAGTCTTTGCTAGACTCACAGTAGCTCTTTTTTTTCTAAATTAAAGTAAATTCAATTCTAAATTGGTCAAAATCAGCATTCTCTGTATCTTAATGGAGAAGCTGATGAGTTTCATTTTGTGCTTTCTGCATTTATTACTGTGTGTTATATTGTCCTTCCATGTAGAGTATTATGCACAAAAACATAATTCAGCAACACCATCAGATTTAAAAACTCTAAAATGAATTAGTACATTACATGTAAGATTTAAAATTTCGCTTTGTAAAATTACAACCACAAACCTCTCTCTGTGTCACATGTCTGCTGCTTCTTTTGGCTTGTGTCTGGAAACTCAGAGCTGTGTTGCTCAGACTGTCTGAGCTCTTATTCTGAAAATAGGGTATTTAGTTATGCACTGTAATATGACAGTCAGCTGAGTGGACTGAGTGACAGGTTACATGGGGAAAAAAAAATCCATGTAAAATTTTATATTTTCAGAGTTTGATTTAAATGAGAAAACCTGGTTGAACAGAAAACTTCTGGTCAACTAATATTCTACAGAAGATTTCCACTTTCAGCACAGACAGGAAGCTATATATTTGGTCCGTAGACTACTGTCATGACAACACTGTAAAGACATTCCATTTCAGAACACAAAGATTTCAAAGGGCTTTGCTGTCTGACCTCTGTTGGGTCTCAACGGGACTGGTGGAGGCCTTCCTACATGTCTCTGGCTCAACACACTAACACACTAATAACCTTTAATCTTCACTATTGATTGTGGCCACTTGGGGTTTCTGAGCTCATTTAGGTTCTCATCACCGCTCCGTGCTCTGATCTTTAAACTCTGGTGATTCGGGTAACCTTGATGGGAATGAAAGCATCTTCACAAAATAAATCACCACACTACCTATTAATGTTTCTGCTTGTTTTTTTTTTTTGTTTTTTTCTTCCTTATTTGAATGTTTCCCATTCGGGTTTCATTGTGGTGTATTTTGCCGTCTTTGAAGGGAAATGGGTATTAGCTCTAAATGAAAATGCAACAGACTAGGTTTTACTAAATAAAAAAAACAAGAGAAGGGGTGATAAAAACTTAACATAAAGCACTACACCACCTGTTCGTCCTTGTCTATTTTGGTTCCTGTGTTTCACTGAGGTGAGTTTTGCCCTCTCAGACAGAAAATAGATACTAGCTAAGTAAAACGGAGGTTAGTCTTTCAAATAGGGCAGGTGAAGGTTACAGGCACACTTTCACAAGCAAAAAAAAAGGGGGTGGGGCCAATGATGCATCAGAAGAATACAAGATGACAGGTGACTCATTCTGTAACTCGTTTTACATATAATGACATGTCAGCTAGCTTCCTGTTTCATCTACAGGAGCAGGTCACCAGACACTATATTCCTGAAGCCCTAAAAAAGTCTTTTTCTATTCAGTTTCCTTGACATCAGTGTAAAACAACAAGGTCAAGATATGAAGGAGAGTTCATAAAGAGAAGAAAATCGCTGTGCTCAGGAAAAGCCATCTGCACTTAATGTGACAGTACATGCTACTGATTTTAGCTCTGCCATGTTCAAACTACAATGTCCCAAAGATGGACTACAAAAGTTTATCTTAAATGCCTCGCTCCATGTGTTTTATCCAGGCTATATAAATCTGGACAAATTGGTGAACAACATCACTTCATTGCAGAAGTTGGAATAAACAAAAAGATTGCTTAATAATCACAACATGAGAATAAATGGCTGTGTTCAGAAATAATTCTCACCCTGCTGTCCACTCATATTTTCTCTTCCTGCTGTAGATATGGTCCACATTAGCTACAGGCTTTCTTGACGCTTTCAAGTCATATAAATTAATCATGATTCTAAAAGCTTCTAAGAGCTAAACGCTCAAAAATGAGGTCATAACCAATGCAAACTGAGTTACACTACAACCTTCACTTTACACTGATCATTTTAACATGGCTAATTATCTTTATTTATAAAGCAATTTTCTAAACTTTGGTGCAGCACTTTTGAATTGTGGAATGGCATTATATCCTTTCCTTTCATAATGGATGAATCCAGTGTGAACAGGTCTTATTATGGTTGCCATGCAGTCAGTTCTTGGTGAATTCATTGAGTTAGTGACTGACCTGGAATGTTACAACCAACACCTCAGGACAAGAGGACATTCCATCCAAAAAACAAAAACAACAAAAAAAAAACCCTTTAAGCTTGTTACCAATAATAGTGGCCATGCTTTTGCAATGGTCTGATGTGATCTAGATGGAGAAATGGTAGTGGAATTTTTCTTCTTTTTTGTGGGATCTATGTTGTGGAAAAAATAAACTGAACGTTGAAACCTAACTGATTTTCTGAGGTTTATTGAAAGAGAATAAGAAAAACCTTTGCAAAGGGATCAAATACAGCACGAACAGCCTTCACACCAGCACTGATAAAGAACCGAAATAATAACTGCTCCTTCGTACCGTTTGTATGGATACAATCGTCGTCTGTTCCTCTGTATGGAGTTTTCTTCCCACAGCCATGCAAATAACAACATGATAGCAAAGACCCAAAGTGCGTGATGACCCTGAACACAGCTTACAGTTAGTTGTTTTCCCATCTTTGCGCACTCGCAAGAAAGTTATAGTTACATACCAATAAAACATAGAGGTTAAATAAGGTGAAACACAAATTTTCCACTACAGTCTACAGTTTTAATCAAATCCAGGCTTTCATTGTTGTCTGAATGGAGAAAATGTTGTCATAAATAATAGTTTCCCAAACCTGAAAGGATGTCTTAAAAGTGATTAAGACTTTAACTGGGTAATCTGAGAATGTGCAAACACCTTTACTCAATAATTACAATCAGTGCTATATATTATTGTTAGTGTTGTGTTAATACATTGCATACACTCACTGGCCACTTTTTCCATACACCTGGGTTGGATGCCCCCTTTGCCTTCAGAACCACCTTAATTCTTTGCAGCATAGATTGAACAAAGTGCTGGAATGATTCCTTTTGGTCCATACTGACATGATAGCATCACCGAGTTGCTGTAAATTTGTCAGCTGCACATCCATGATGCAAATGATTTCACCACGTCTGAAAGGTGCTCTATTGGACTGAGGTCTGGTGACTGTGGAGACCATGTGAGTACAATGAACTCATTGTCATGTTCAAGGAACCAGCTTGAGATGATCTGAGCTTTGTGACACGGCGTGTTATCCTGCTGGAAGCAGCCATCAGAAGATGGGTACACTGTGGTCATAAAGTAACTCAGGTAGCCTGTGGTGTTTAAATGATGCTCAGTTCGTACTAAGGAGCCAAGAAATTATCCCCCACACCATTACACCACCACCACCAACCTGAATACAAGCCAGGATGGATACATGCTTTCATGTTGCTTATGCCAAAATCTGACCCTACCATACGAATCTCACAGCAGAATTCGAGGCTCATCAGACCAGGCAGCGTTTTTCCAATCTTCTGTTGTCCAGTTTTGGTGAGCCCATGCAAATGGTAGCCTGGGTTTCCTGTTCTTGACAGGAGTGGCACCCAGTGTGGTCTTCTGCTGCTGTAGCCCATCTGGTTCAAGGTTAAATGTGTTATATAAAACATGCAGAAGAGATGCCCTTCTGCATATCTTGGTTGTAACGAGTGGTTATTTGATTTACTGTTGTCTTCCTGTCGAAGCAGTCTGACCTCTGACATTAACAAGGCATTTTAGCCCAGAGAACTGCTGCTCACTGGATATTTTCACCTTTCTCCCCCATTCTGATGCTGGATTTGAACTTCAGCAGGTCGAGTTCCTGCCATGTGATTGGCTGATTAGATATTTGTGTTAATGAGCAGTTGAACAGGTGTACCTAAAAAAGTGTCCAGTGCGTGTGTATTCATATATTAAATACATAGTGTTAGCCCTCAAAGAAATGTGGTTATTCTTTCAAAAATAGCAATGACCTTTTTTAAAAAACAAAAATTCTAAATACCTTTGCACAGTGTGCAGTAAACTAGATACAAGTATCCACATCAAATCAGTGTCTGATATGATGACCCTATACCAGCACCAATTCTCCTCAGTATGCTGCCACATAGATCTTTAAGTATTTGGCTGTTAGAGTTAAAGCATCTTGTAAAAACGCCAGAGTCTTTCTGTGGATTTGTTGTCTGTCTTCTTTCTGTGTCTTCATGTAATCCCAGGCTGACTCAAGGATGTTGAGATCAGGGCTCTGCGGGAGCGCTACCATCTGTTGAAGGACTTCTTTTTCTTCTTCTTGCTGAAGTTATGGTAGTTCCTTATGACACAGACTGTGTCTTTGGGGTTGTTGCCATGCTTCTGAATGAATTCAGGGCCGATCTGATCCATCATTTGCATCACTTGCATCACTTCCCAAATCCTGTTGTGTACACACTCCTGTGTATGGAATTGGATTAGGGCCACTGGGGGGGTAGCTTTAAAGAATTCTCACTTTTTTCTCAGAATTCTGAATTCTGAGACTTTTTTTGGAAAAAAAAAATGTTTTTTTTAAATTATGTCCTCCATTTTTTTTTTTTTTTCCAGTTGCCCTGATCCTCTTCCGTACCTGTGACCCTGAATTGGATAAGAAGTTAAGAAAATGGATTGATGGAACCTCTTTAAACCTGGGCTTCTCTTCCACTCCTCACCAGTTTGCTGTATCTGCTAGTGTGGTAATACATGTACAAGGCCAGCTAAAGACAGTCATCTACTAGTCTCTTGTCTTCAGTGAATTCACCTGATTTCTTAGTAATTTTGCTTTCTGTGTTGCAGGACCAAGATCCATCTGCTCGCCTGCCAATCCTCACCAGCTCAGCTCTGCACCTTCCAACCTGCTCAGCTCAGTCCAATCACAGCCAGCCTCCCTCTCAGCCTACTTCAGTCTCCAATCTGCCACCACCACCAACTAAAATAAAATAAACTCTCTACTCTTGCACTCCAACTTGCATCAGTATTGTGCCTAAACATTTGTTAAATACTTTATACTTTAAAGGGGACTTTCACATAGATGTCACCGAAATCTATTGCTTGTAAAATATATGAAATCCTGAACAGAGGTATCACCATATGGTGAGTGTGGTGCTTAAAAATGTCTCTTCATTCTTTGGCTATTATGTGACCATTCAGAGTAATCTGTGACCTAATGATTTTCATTAGTCTCCTTGACAGTGTGATCATTGTTTGAACAGGACATTATTATAGATCCATCCTTTAGTCAAGCCAAGGGTAGCCCAACAGAATTATAAGTAAGTCGAGTAAGTAAGTTTTTTTTGTTTTTTTTTTAGAAGAAATGCTGTACATAAGAAATAGCAGAAAGTGACACTGAGAGTAAGAGGGTTAGAGTAAGAGGTTTTTAACCTAAATTTACACAAGCTTGAATTTTAAGTGATAGTGGAGCAACTTTATATTTGGCATACTAGACAACTTTTTAGCTAATAAACAGTAGCATGTCATAAAATGTTGCAAGCATTCTTTATAACCTCAGGTTTTGTTGCCAGTGGCATAAGCAGCAGCATGTCACACATGTATGGAAAATGCTATTCAAACTGACAAGAAAAAACAAAACATAAACAAAACAAAACTACCAAACATCCATCCATCCATCCATTTTCTTCTGCTTATCCTATTCAGGGTCACGGGTGGGGTCTGGAGCCTATCCCAGCTGCCACAGGGCGAGAGGTGGGGTACACCCTGGACAAGTCGCCAGTCTGTCGCAGGGCTAACACAGAGAGACAGACAACTACCAAACAAACAAACAAAAACTAGGAATTACTACTATTAAAAACTGGTATACTGATGTCTAAGCTGGGAAAAGAAAAAGGTTGTGGAATCCCTGATTCTTCTTCTTCTGTCATTCAACAGTGTCACCTATTCATTGTTAGGATGCAAAATTTATTTTAAGACTACATATTTGTCTTAGGGCAAGATGAACCACTGGTTGAACTAACTGAGCATTGGGCTCATTTTGCCCCATAGCCAGCATTTTGGAAAAAGTGCTCTAGCAAACCAGAGCTACACTGTGACAGCACTGTTATATGCAGTGCTTAGCAAATTTATTAGACCACCTGTCATAAAAAGAAGAAAGAACAGCATTTAATATGGACTCTTTACTTTCTAGTGAGTTCTCGATGTTTTACCACGTTGAACAGGAGTGAGGAATTTTAAACTGAATTCACGTTTTTATACCCAAATTTGAGCCGGCACACTGGACTTCTCTGGGAAGTCAGAATTTAATCAAGCATAATATTCAACCACTAAAACTAATTTTGCTGTTCAGGAATGCAAGTAAATAACTGTAATTTGGCATAAAAAAAAATAATAATGTGCTTTGGTATTTTTTTTCAGCTTTTTTGTAGTAAAAAAAAACTGTCAAAAATTCATGGATAACAACAATAATTATATTTTAGCATTTAACATTTCATTTTGATTAAAGAGCTTGTGCATACTGGTTTAAATATATATTATTGTTTAATAACAAAGCCATGCAGTGTACATACAAATTGCTTAACAAATCTATTAGACCACCACCCAATGTAAGGTTTATGCCACAGTTGCGTTCAAATTAACAGTACTGGTAATTACCAAAGCCATTTTTTAGTCAGAATTTAATCAAACATAATATTCAACCACTAAAACTAATTTTGCTGTTCAGGAATGCAAGTCAATAACTGTAATTTGGCATAAAAAAAATAATAATGTGCTTTGGTATTTTTTTCAGCTTTTTTGTAGTA
>VUQI01028475.1:10037-26412 GCA_015106735.1 Paratilapia polleni | reverse complement strand
AGAGAGCCTGGAGAGGTGGAGGTATGAAGAGGAATGAAAGTGAGACAGAATACATGTGTGTGAATGAGAGGGAGACAGGTGGAAAGGTGAAGCTGCAAGGAGCAGAGGTAGTGAAGGTGGATGAGTTTAAGTACCTGGGGTCAACCATCCAAAGCAACAGACAGTGGACAGGAGAGGTGAAGAAGAGAGTGCAGGCAGGGTGGAGTGGATGGAGACGAGTGTCAGGGGTGATGTGTGACTGAAGGAGCAGCAAGAGTGAAAGGGGAGGTTTACAAGGTGGTAGTGAGACCTGCTATGATGTATGGTTTGGAGACGGTGGCTCTAACAAAAAGACAGGAGGCCGAGCTGGAGGTGGCAGAGCTGAAGATGCTCAGATTTTCACTGGGAGAGACCAGAATGGACAGGATTAGAAATGAGGACATCAGAGGGACACCTCATGTTTGGAGACAAAGTTAGAGAGACAAGGCTGAGATGGTTTGGACATGTGCAGAGGAGGGACAGTGGATATATTGGACAAAGGATGTTGAAGATGGAGCTGCCAGGCAGGAGGAAAAGAGGAAGACCACAGAGAAGGTTCATGGATGTAGTGAAGGAGGATATGCAGAGGGTTGGTGTGACAGAGGAGGATGCTGGGATAGGGTGAGATGGAGGCAGATGATCCGCTGTGGCGCCCCTAAAGGAAGTAGCTGGAAGAAGACAAAAAAAAATGTCCTTTTAGGATTCCAAAAGAAAATTTTAAGAGAAAAATTAGATTGATTTTTGGAAGCATTCCCAAATAATTTCAGCCTGTTGAATTAAACCATCAATAAATCATCTGATTCAGGTTTTTAAAGCACATCTCGTCCTGTGAGTTTAACCTGTAGGATTAAATCATATAAAAGTTTAAAAGGTGCAACTTTTAAAATGACAAATTCCTGTCCATTTAAAAAGTTAACATCTTTCTGTTAACTGAAATTGTTGTTAAAATGTATTCATTGTAAATAGAAACAGTAAGTTCATTTTCACCTTCACGGCCCACCAGGGGGCCAGAGCGCACAGTTTGGGACTCACTGGGTTATTCTCATTAATGACTGACTTTTCCTCAGGTGCACTTTTAATATCTCATTTCTTTCTTCCTCTTCAGGTTTCTTCTCCAGTGTTTAGAGGATCTGGATGCCAGCCTTCGCAAGCTCAACTCCCGCCTTTTTGTCATCAGGGGCCAACCAGCCAACGTGTTCCCACGCCTCTTTAAGGTCAGACACAAAAAGCAGTGACACACACTTGACGGTGGACTGAAAGTGTTTGGACGTTGGGTGAGAGGAATGCTCTCAGACGTCCTCTCCTGCTGTGAATAACCTGACTTCTCTCTCTCTCCCGGTTTCAGGAGTGGAAGATCTCTCGGCTGACCTTTGAATATGACTCGGAGCCCTTCGGGAAGGAGAGAGACGCCGCCATCAAGAAGCTGGCCACAGAGGCGGGCGTGGAGGTCATCGTCAAAATATCGCACACCCTCTACGACCTCGACAAGTGAGAACAAAATCACCTTTTTTAAGTTTAACCTTTATTTAGCTTTAGGAAGGAATTGGAGTGGCAGCTGACACGCATGAGAACTCAGTGAAGCTGTAAAAACATGGAGGGTGATGATGGGTCATGTGACCTCAGGTCATGAACGGTGAGTTTGTTCTGAGATGAAACGGCGAGCATCCTCTCTGCTCCTCTGCAGGATCATCGAGCTGAATGGCGGACAGCCTCCTCTCACCTACAAGCGTTTCCAGACCCTGATCAGTCGGCTGGATCCTCCTGAGATGCCCGTGGAGATGCTGTCGGACACGCTGATGGGTCGCTGCGTCACACCCGTCTCCGAGGACCATGGGGACAAGTACGGCGTCCCGTCCCTGGAGGAGCTGGGTGAGAAAACGAACATTCTCAGAGACCTGACGAATGTTAAAGGTGTTCACGAGAAACTCTCCAAGAACAACCCCAAAAATGACCGAAAGCGTTTCACTGAGCTGCCAGGAAGCAGACAGAAAGACGAACTTTAAAGCACAAATCAGAATCTCTAAATACTGATTCACTGACAGTTTGATGCCCACAAAATGTTAATTCACCAAAAACCCTTAAAAAAAAAAAAAAAAAACCCTGCTCATCGGCAGCTGTGGAGCTCATTCAAAGTGAAACCCGAGGAACGTCTCTGCAGCTTTTCGCTCATGAGCTCAGAGCTTTTCTCTGTTACTCATCACACTGCTCTGCATGTTTCCGGCCTGGGACAGCACTGAGTGGTTTTTTTAAAGCACGACAGATGGTTTGGTTCAACAAAACACAGTTTAACTAATCGAGTGTTAAAGTTTCAAAAAGCAGATTTGTGTTCCTTTTTAAGCTGGTTTAGAAGCTGAATTAAAGCAGTTTCTGAGGTCTGAGTCATCTGTGAGAGGTGATCCAACTCTGTGCTGTGATTTTGAAGTTTGTTCTCAAAGTCTCTGAAACCAGAGGACAAAAAGTCCTTTTCCTTCTCTCTGAAACAGAAGGTTAGGGTTCAGGTAACTTTCTATCATTGACTTTGAGCTCACATCATCTGTACAGATACAGATATAATAATGAAATCATGTTTTAAATGTCAGTTTGTTTCCAGCTGCAGGGATTGCTGCTTAACAGCTTCAATCCAGCTTTGAACCCTGAACTGAAGTCTGCGTTAGAGTTCAGGAAGACTACTTTCAGCTGTGACAGGGGGTCACCACAGCGGGTTTGCCCTTCTTGATTTGTCTCCTCCCAGGATCGAACCAGGGAGCTTTTGCTTGTTAGGTGAATGTGTAAACGACTACACTACAGAGATCAGATGGAGCTTAAAGTTGAATGTCCAGCAGGAAAAAAATATTTTGGGGCAAAGACACCAAACTTTTAAAGAGTTTTTTTTCTGTCAGGTTTAACTGGTGATTTTATACATGCAGTTTGTATGTCCCAGTGATCATTAAAATTAGATCATTCTTTACAGTAACTGCCCAAATAAGTGCCTGGAGGCATTTCAAGATGGCTCCTAAGTTGCAAAACTTGATTGTGGAAGGACCTTGATGTTGCACACTCACCCAAACCTGAACCCCACGTTCTGGAGAATAAAGTTACATTTTGGGGAAAAACTTTAATTTTTGATGTGTTTCAGTTTGAAGGATTTTTTTTATTTTTTGATCCCCTGACTGCAAAGACTTTGGAGAAGAACCAAGAAGTCAATTATGACATATTCTAATATCATAGTGTTCAGGTTAGTTGTGCTCACTGATGAGGACCTGGGCTTCAGAGGTCTAAATAGGAATAACATTTAATTTATAGCCGGGAACCCACCCTTTCCTCAGGATGGTTTCTTCTTTCATGAAAGGAGAGCCATCAAAAACTAAACTATAGTTTGTGGACTTCAAGGCCTCTGCAGTTCTAAAAACACTTAATGCAGCGCCCCCTGCTGGAGCTGCTACTGCGGCTCAGCCCTCTGCAGTTTCAAAGAGCATCTGATGATATGAGCTCATCTTTTTTTTCCACATCACAAAAGAGTAAAATAATAAAAAAGAACTTGTGGTCTGACCTGATTTTTATTTTTGACTCGAATCTGAACAAAAATTCAGCTTTAAGGAGAAAGTGTAACTACAGTCAGCTGATTCAGCCTGAAACAAAAACTTCTCCCGTGATTAAACCCTGAAAGTGTCGCCTGGTTTCTCTAATTTAAAGCTTCTGACGAGTCAGGTGACGGCTTCAGGTCCATTCATACAGGCACCTGCTGGGTAACACCTGCCTCTGACACCTGTGCCTCTAACCCCTGAGACATTTAAGGAATGCCCTGAATGAACATGCTGCTCCTCAGTCTGCCTTCCATTCACAGAAATCTGTTGTTCCTTAAAGCTCCGCCTCCATCTGCTGCTCACAGCTGCAGCTGATCGACTTTATCAGGTCACCTGCCCAAAATAACTCTAATCTAATACAAGTTAACTGACTTACCCTGTTCAGAGCTTCACTGAAGGCTTTTTTCTGTGAGCTTCATCAGTTCTTTCAAAAATCCAGAAGAATGAAACCAAAGAAAAGACATGTAGTTTGTTCTCTTCACCGCCGACCTGTCCAACAATACTTAAATATTTCAGTTGCTCCTACCAGGAAACGCAGAGATTTACCGTCCAGCATCGGTGCGCACCATCACTGAGTTTAACTCCGCAGTGATTCGTCTCATCAGTCTCGTCCCGGTCTCTGTGCTGCAGTTTATTCAGTCTTTCTCTGACTGACCCGAGACAGAGGTGGATTTATTTTAAAACGGGACACCTTCCATATTTGTCTCGCTGTTTTTCCTCCGGCTTCCTGTGGTTTTTAAGCAGCCCGGGTTTAGAAGTGAAATGTGGCAGGTGGGGAAACCCCGAGATCGCAATAATCACAATAAAATATATTAGAAAATTAAAACACAGTTAATGGCAATACAAGCCATGTCAAAACACAATAAAAAATAGATGATAAAAACAGTAATAACAAAGAAAGAAGGCGGGGTTAAACAGCTCTTTGAAGGAGTCCACAGATTCAGCTAAACAGAGCTGGAGTCGTGGTCCCACAGACTGACAGGCTCTGTCCCCCCAAGTCTTCAGTCTAGTACGAGACTGCAAGCAGCAGGGTGTTTAACAAGAAGCTGAGATAAATAGCCTGTCCATTTAGGGCTCTATAGCAAGTATGAGAATTTTAAAACCAATTCTAAAATCTACTGGGAGCCAATGTAAAGAGAATAAAATAAGTGTAATGTGAGCTCACACATTAGGAGTCTGGCTGCAGCATTCTGTATCGCTTGGAGGCGTGAAAGAGATGATTTGCCTAAGCCGGTAAAAAGGGCATTACAATAATCTAATCACAATGACACAAATGCACGAATAGTTTTCTCCAGTTCAGCAGGGGCAGGCTCACAATTTAGAAATGTTCCCTAAATGAAAGAAACAGAAACACAAGATGGATTTTATATGGGAATCAAAGCCCAGAAAAGAATCAAATATTACGCCAAGATTATGAACACTGGACTTCACAGATGAGCAAAAGGACGCAAGAGCCTGACTGACTCTTGAATGTAGTTCGGGGGGAGCTATAATCATGGCCTCAGTCATGTTGGCATTTAAAACAAGGTAATTTTAAACTGATCCGGGATAAACAATCAACCAACATGGACAGCTTATCCAGCTGATGAGGCTAAAAAAGACATACATACAGCTGAATGTCATCGGCATAGAAATGATAAGAAATGTCAGAGGAAGGAAGGATATAGAAAGCAAATAATAATGGACCCAGGATTGAGCCTTGTGGAACCCCACAGGTTAGAGGAGAACAGGAAAAAGTCCTTCCAGACAAACAGGAGGAAAATCAGTCTAGTGCTGGTAGTGCCGTGTCAGAATATCTCAGCTCAGGACGCCCTCACAAAACAGACTTTGACTTACTGTTTAAAAAAAAAAACCACAGAAGAAATTTAAAAAAATTAACTTTAAAATTACCATCAGATGCTAAAATTTACAAAAGAATCAGTATGAATGAAACAAAACTTCATGCTTTAAAAATGACACTTTATTCTTCATTTTCTGACCCACTTTCGATCCTGAACTTGTTTTATAGACTTTGAAAGAAGTGAAATGGAGCAAAAGTAAAGCAACAACCTCGACAAGCAAACAGAAGATCAAAGTGAATCCGTGGAAGCTCTTCATGGTCAGAGCTGTTGTTAAAGGTGTGGCTGGGCCACAGAAGATTGGTCCACGGCGGTTTTGAGTTTAGTTTCAGTTTCTCTGCAGAGCAGGTAAACATTAAACTAAACTGAAAACCAAAAGTCCAAAACGAAACTGTAAAAAACTGATGAAAAATACCAAACTCTTTACAATAGAGTCATTTTCGCAGTCATAACGATCCTATAATTAAAGTTAAACTGGGTAATGGAGGGGTTAACCTGTCAGCTGTCAGTTCAGGTGTGATTTAGAGGCACAGCGAGGAGGTTCGGGTAATTGGAGCTCCTGTCATTCAGCTTTGTGCTCCAGCTGATCAACATAGAAACCTCATTATATAAGAGTTCACCTGCAGATTCTCTGTAAAATAAGATTCACAGACTGACAGGTCCCCGAGCAGCAGGTGTGTGATGGGAGGCAGGTAGCCTGCGTGCTGATTGGCTGCGTGTGTTTATGTAAGATTTACCTGCTGAGTGTGTGAGGCTGATGAAGATGATGAAGATGAACCTTTTCTTTCAGGCTTTGACACAGAGGGGCTACCGTCAGCCGTGTGGCCGGGAGGAGAGACCGAGGCTCTGACCAGGATAGAGCGCCACCTGGAGAGAAAGGTCGGTACTGCAGCTCCTGCTGGTTTCAGGTCTCAGAGACGCTTTGTTCACTTCGTTTTTACTTTCATTACAGAAAAAAAATCCATCGAGCTTTGAGCGCATTTGGGTTCTGCAGAAAACTCAGTGAAAACATTTTTCTGATGGAACAAGCTGAAAATCATCTTATTCATCTTATTTTTCATCAGTGTGTTCATTTTTTTCAGTTTTATTTAAAATATGTTTGGTTTAAAAATAGTTTCTTTCAGATTTATTTTTAAAAAAGTTAATTTTTGATTTTTAAAATATTTCAGAATTAATCTTTTTTTTTTAATGTTTAGGTTTTATTAGTTTTTTTTTTTTTTTTTTTTTTTTTTTATTTTTTTTTTTTTTTTGTTAATTTTTTTTTTTTTTTTTTTTTTTTTTTTTTTTTTTTTTTTTTTGCACATAATGGTTAGTTACTTTTTAATTTTGTAATTAACATACATGAATCTTAAGCTCATCTTAATTGAATTGTGTTGGTTTTAATTAGGGACTATTTTAAAACTGCAATGGGATCTGCTACTATCACTCCTTGTCTGATAAATGCAAGGGGCAGGGGAAATGAACATGCCTCTCCCTAAATTAAATAGATTCAGAGAGAGGTCTGAAGATGAAATGCTAAAAATAATAACAATAATAAAAGGGTGAACTGTATTATTGTAATGTACTGTATGTCACTGCATGTCACTTGCTTGACATGCAATGAAAAATAAAATAAAAACCAATAAACATGGCATTGTCCTTCTAGGATTTTGCCTGATCCCCTTCTCTCATATCTTCTTGCCTCACTTGATGCTCCATCTGTTATGATTGATAGAAATTACACAGTTATAGTAGACAGAGAACAATTCCACCGCATATGCCTAGAAAAGATAATAACAGGAAAGGTACTTTTGTCACACAGATTTAAAATCAAAGCAGCAGACCAAGAGTTCCTCTGCTCTAGAAGGTGAAAACAATATCAAAGGTGAATAGTTTCACTTCGAATAATTCTCCAAATGCACATGACATTACACTTTAATGAGGCTCATGTCTCTGAATGTAATCTCTGTGATAACCGTGCCATGCAGGCTATATTAGACGCACTGTAATGCATTGGTACTGCTTTGCCATGGAGGCGGTGCATGGGAGGGACACACTGTGTAATATCATCTCAATGTCATCCCAGAGATTATTGTGAAATAGCTTTAGAGTTACTGATGGAGCTGAAAGCGTGAACTAATAATAGCATGAACAAATAATACTTCATCAACTCAGAGGATGAGAATGAATGATCAAGGGAACAGCCACTGAGCACTGCTTTAAATGGGTGGGAAAGAAATCCACCCTCAGATACTCATTACATTATTAGAGATAATCAGTTTGTGGAGTTCAAAGGATTGTTTTGTGATAAAATGAGTTTACTATTTTTGGTAAACCCACATTCCATCCACATGCCCTGTCAACTATTACTTAGGTGGTAATTTCATATGATATTTGCAGAACTTGAAATTGCCTCTGGGGGGAACTTGTTACATTCAATCAAAAGTGTTTGCATGGGATTAAAGCACAGATATAGCTTGCTAGCCAGTGTATGATTGCAGCCACACCTCCAGTCAAAGAACAGGGTCTTGTGGCTTATCTGCACATGGTACTGTCAAAGGCAGGTTTTTTTTGCGGGGTTTTTTTTTTTTTTGCTGTTTGTTGTTTAGCTCTTTTCCAAACATTGCTTCATACCACTTAAGCATACCAAATGAACAAAAGGACATCATGTAGTGACCAAATGGCAGAATGATTCTTTTCAAAACATACCCAATCCTGATGCCAACAGCTGTGTTGCTAGTGGTGTTAAAGAGTTTTCTGTTGAGTTTTTCCCCTTTCACAAGCTGACTGGCCTCTGGTCAGAGGTGCCCTTGTATTCTGAAGTGCACACAGAACTCAAGGTCTGTTGGTCCTTCCATGCTTTACTGCTTTCTGCTGCAGGGAATGGGAAATGCTTTATCATGATGATGAAGACTGCTTTTCCGACTGACCAACACCAAGCCATCCCTATTTGATAAAGAAAAAGTTTTTTCTTATGTGAACATCACATAAACAATTGTGGGACAAAATATTGATATGGCCATACATCGTATTGTTTCCTCCAATATAATATTGATACCCTGGTGCTGTAGTACATTTTTATTAGAAAACAGAGGTGCTCTAAATGGATACCCCTGATGATCTGACTTTTCAGAGTCACTATTTTTGACTCCTCTGGATGGTGAACAAAAGTCGCAGTGATGAACTCATAGTAGGGAAAATGGCAGACTGAATTTACAACCCCTATCCTTTTTAGTTTCTTGCTGTTCTTTGTCTACACAGATATCATGATGTAGCGATAATTTTCCTGCAATATATCAAGTATCGCAGAATTGCTGATACTGTTGGTATCATGGGCAGCATATTGTGGTGATATTGTGATATTGTATTGTTAATTATTTTCTGATTCTCACACCAATGCACCACATATTCTTATATTTAATCAAACTTAATTTATTGCAGTGGCATGCTAAACAAAATCTAACTTAATGCGTTCTTAAAGGCTACTAAATGACATTCACAAAATACACTACGAGCATAGTGTGGTATAGTGACTTTGACTTCAGCAGCTGCAGGGGCTCACAGTATGCATCACAGTGGGAGCAGACATACACTTTGTTGTTAACGCAGTGAAGCAGATGTGATTCTAAAGCTCCCCAAAGGAGAAAGTAAACTGAAAACAAGGGACCCAAAGGATTTGGGGGAAAAAAAGCAATGAATCACACAACTGGTCACTTGCAGTGAGGGTATGTTGCATACATTTTTCTTTTTTCAGATATATATGTCACCAGTAGGCGGGTACCAGCACAGCTAGTCTTGCTTGGTTTTTGTTTTTTTCTGAGCTGCGAGTTTTAAAACCTCTGACATATCGACACAGCTTTTTTGCCCATGTTTTGCCCCAATTTCTTTTGAAGTAATACTATGTTAGCATGAGCAAAGCAGCAAAATGACATATTACTATAAAATATTTATAACATATGCTTGTGTTCTAGATGTACGAAGAGTATTTTTAACTGTCCATTTGTCTGTTTTTTTAATATAATCCCAGCACAAATCATGTGATATGTTTCTCCATTATAAAAAAATTATTGAGAGCAGTGTGGTGTGATGTAATATTTAAGTTTTCTTGTATGCTAAGAAACTTCCGTTTGTCCTTTTCTAATAGCTTTTCTAAGCTATTAGAAAAGGACGATATTACTTTCATCTGACTTTCATAATATTCCAAAATGAAACTTGTATTGTATTGCTATATTGTACTTGTACTTCAAAGGGGATTGGAGAAACTTGTCTCAGCAAGCAGTCATAATAATGTTTGCACAATCAGGAACATAGAGAGGAAGAGAGACAGTGTGTGTGTGTGTGTGTGTCTATCTGTCATAACCTGTTCACAGTAGCTCTTTTGCTTATTGATTTTGTCAATAAATCTCTTCAGTTTCTGTCTCTTTTCTACTCCCTTGTCTCTGATCGAACTGATATCCCTCCTGCTCCTGATTTCCCCTCTGCTGCTCCTTTTAGACCTTCCCAGGCAGCTGGTGCTCTGTTTGCTTTACATTTGTAGTAGCATAATGATCACAGAGCTGTGTAACATTACAATATGACACTTGTCCATATGCCAGTTTTTAATGTAAAGCAGCTGCATTTTACAATGAAGCATATTTCCTCCCACAATCATTAACCCGTACTATGACAACCATCACTTCTCAAATGCAGTTTCAGCATATCTGCTGGTTCAGGGTTCATTTACTTAAATCCACAATGGCACAATTAAATCTGTTTGTTTATCAATACACTGTGTTGCTCATGCTATTCACACTAGACTTGCCCTAGCAAACGCACCTACTATGCATCTTGAGCAGACACACTTACATAACTGAATCATAGTGTTGCTCTTAGATCTCGTGCTCTCATTAAATGATTCACTTGCATGTTGCCTTGATACTCCCTAAACAATGTGATGTGTCTAATTACGGCTCAATTATCTGAATTATCAATGTAGAAAATATGAAAATCTTATGTTGGTTTTAAACACCCCTCTTGGAGCTTGGCATTTTTGTCACGATCGCAGCTTTGTAATTGAATGGGTTTTGTCTGTGCATGGATCATTGCTTTCAGCTGATTAAGGAATGATAGGAAAGACTATATAAATCAAAGACAACCAACCCAACTAA
Organism: Paratilapia polleni; assembly: GCA_015106735.1. Classification (NCBI taxonomy): domain Eukaryota; kingdom Metazoa; phylum Chordata; class Actinopteri; order Cichliformes; family Cichlidae; genus Paratilapia; species Paratilapia polleni. The sequence continues at coordinate 15,867 of VUQI01028475.1, read as the reverse complement.
TTAGCTGTCCTAGCCATTACATCCACTAACAACCGCTGGAGGAGGTTTCTCTTACATAATCAACTTCATTATTGGATTGTTTCGGTGCATCTTGTAATGGATCACATCTGAGAGTAAGCCAGCTAAGCATAGTGGGAGAAAAGGCACATTTTGTCATTAGATTCTCTGTAATGTCATATCTGAGTGGCATATGAATATGGGAAGCCTTTTAGCGCTGCTGTTGGCCAAAACAAACTTTGAGGGTTTTTTTTCTCTTTTTAATATTTGTTCCCAAGGGCAAACAGGGCACTGGGTCATTTCAATTACTGAGTCTGGTGAAGCACTTTGATTTGATTATAATTTGTCTTTATATCAATTAATAAACCTTGACAGCAAAATTACATCAAGGTACAAACTAAAAGTATGAAGGACATGCTGTTGCTTAATGATTTAATTACAGAATTATACAATGACATTTTATGAATACAAAACAACTCCATTCACCCATGTGAGCAACACTCAGGACACAATGCCTGGGAGATAATCCTCTAACTGCAATAAAATCTGTGACAATTCTCTATGTTGAGCAAAGAGTGTGCCCTCAAAAGCTTCACCTTCAGAGTGGGACTATTATGTTTCTCCTGATATGGGGCTGATGCTAATCAGTGTGGATTGTGTTTTACGCCTCAAGGCAGGAAAATGTGCTGATGAGGGCCCCACAATAAATGAACCATATCACCTAATGGCATCTCGGCCCACCTTGTGACTTACTGAAAAAGCCCCTGCTAAATGTCACAGGCAGGCAGAATGCACATGTGAGATAATTAGAGAGAAGCGAATGATCCACAGATGGATTGGTCTGTCAAAATTATTGCTGATAGCAAACTCAGGGGTCTCTTGGATTCACTGTCATAGGTTTCAAACACCATGCTGGTTTTTAAGCAGAAACTATCACGACTGCTAAAATGTAATGATAGTGAAGTTAAACTATCAGCACTGACCTCAAAAGACCTCAAGAGAGGAAATTTCAAGAAAATATCCTATGTTTTCTACTCGTGGCTCTAAAACCTTAGTCCACACAGCTCTGAACGCAACACGTGTCCTGCAATGCCTCAAAGAAGTCTTTACTAGACCTGATTTGCAAAAGCGAACCCTCAGCCACTCTTACTTCAGTATAGCTGTAGTATGTCAAAACGTGAATCACAAATTGTGAGGGTAACAAATTGATAATTGTCAGTACACCATTAAGAGGTTTAAGCAGTAATTTTCCACTAATTAACCCTCCAGGGTGAATGCAAATTTGCACATAAAATAAATAAATTTTTGGCTCTATTGCTGTTATATACTTTAACTTTACCTCCCAATACTGAGAATATCACTCCAATCAAATACCTCAATGTGTCTGTATATTATGTGTATGTGTCTAGGAAAGAAATGTTCTGTGGGGCAGGGCTAAGCAGACAATCACTCACTGTGAATAACGGCAGACCTGAAATGTAAGTAAACTCTGTGAATGTCCACGGCCACCTAGGTGCCAGATGCTGGGAAGTAGTGCCAACGTGGCATGTGAGTGACTCATTATGTCAGGAGAAGGGAATCCATTGGGCTTTTTCAGATGGCTGTCTCACTCATTCAAACCAGAAGCACTTTTTCTTTGAGACTTTCTTCCATCAGGGACACCAGCCAGTTGGGACAGTTCCCAAATCATTATGGACATGAAAAAAAAAATTAACATAGCATTCAGAATAGGACCATAGGGAGGCAGCTATGGTATTAGAGAAAGGAAAACAGTTTCCTGTAAGCAGCAGATTATGAAAACATTAAGCAACAATTACCGTAATGAGAGTTATTGAAGCGGCAAGGTAGCACACAAGCTGTGTGCATCTGGTTGCCGCATCTGGCTGCAGTGGTGGAGCATCCAAAGGGGCAGGCAGAAAGGCATTCATTTGTTATGGCCATTTCTTCCCTGTGGATGGAGAAATGACATGTCAGTAATTGTCATGTACTGAAAATGATCTCACAGGCTGCATGTTGATGCATGCACTGCTATGGACACTAAGTGCACTGTTGGAAAATTTGAAGACGTCATTTAGGATAAATTGAGGGAATGGCTTTTAGTTGGCAATTTGTGTTCCTCCCTCTGTGTTAAGAAATGAGCACAAATAGGTATTGAAATAGATACGAATTGCAGATAAGACTTCATATTTTATTTTGGCAAAAACAGCCACAGAGAACAGCCAAACTTAGCTCTGCATTAAAACAAGGGACAAATCTTATTATTTAAACTAATGCAGCAATCTAACTTTTTTTGAATCAGGCTGACTCATGCTTGAAAGCCATTTTGACTGGAAATATACTATACAGAACAAAGTTTGTACAGCATGCTTTGTTTATTAATAAACTGGCTTATCACTCCTATTGTCATTAGCATTTGTGTCTCCTGCATATTTGACTGCAGGAGCAGCAAATCCTGCTTTTGAAATTACAAATAACAAACCTATAAGTAGTGACCATTTAATTTAATTAAGATAATTATTTAAACAATTTCATTCTTAACTCTGAAAGTATTGCTCTCCCAACCAGAGACATTGGATTTTCATCAATCCCATCATCTGGCTCTTTTGAATGGTCTTGACCCACATTATGGTCCTTTGCTTGATCTGAAATTACATTCAGTGATAAGTGCGTCACATTGTAGGTCAGTGACATTATCAATAAATATACAGTCCACATACAGATCCTCTCTAATACAACAAATTGCATGGTGAAAGTAATGATCAAAATAAACTGACATTTTGTGTTTCATTATTTTGTGTTGCATTCATCCTCCTTCCTGGTTTGTCATTGGCAATTTAGTGTACAATACTGAATCCTGCCCTCAGTGCACCCAGCAGCCCATTTAATCAGGGAGTGGGATTAAGGCTGAGCAGCCCTGCACCAGACAAGATGTACAGTAACATGACTCTCTACTAGGGACTCAAGATGGATGGGCTGGGCTATAGTCTGGATGGAACGCCTCCATTGGGCTGTTTGGCCTGGTGGAGCCCATCAATCAGAGCAGCACCAGAGGTCTAAGCTGAGGCTGTGTAATGATGCGAACAGCATGTGGCCAAGCCATCCCTGGCTGCTCAGGTGTAAGGGTCCGCCCTGTCCAGCAGTCCTCTCAGCTCCTTCACCGCTATCATCCATCAAATACTGCCCATATTCACACAATGCAGGAGATTCCAGTAGGTCTGAAAAGAAAACTTTGAATCAAGATGAGTTAAAACATCTTGTGATATGTTTTTAGGCTAGTTCTTTTTAGATGTTTTATTATACAAATTTTTGAAAGCCTTGTAGTGGTATACAAACCAGCCATTATCCCCTGTACCCTTTGTAGTAGCTTGTTTTAGGAAACTTATTCATGGCAGATTGGGTTGCATGATGCTTGGTAAGCACTGTGTTTGTATTTCCAGTTTTTCAAATGGAAAGTAGTGCAGAAGTGAAGACCAGACAGATCACTTTTCCTTAATAGCAGTTTTACAGGAAGTTGCCATTAGCCATTTTTATGTGCCCCATACTTAAGGCTGTGTAGATGCTTCAATCTTTCTATAATGTTCATTAAAGGACATATTTTATTGCACATTATGTGCTTTACATCCCTCACACAAACATATTATGCTCCTGGATGAAGGTGGCCTTATGAGTGCCATAAAACGGGCCTCATGAATATGAGCGTAAAAGCTGCTGCTCAGTCTGGACTCAGTGCGAAGGGAAGGTCATTTGGTAGAAAGCATGCACTGCAAAAATGTATGCTTATAAAAATGTCTCTGGTAGAGTTTCCAAGCTGCTAAAATACATCTGCTGCAGCCTAATGGACTTCTTTCCCTCACTGGAAGCCGGGTTGGGTTTCAGTATGTTATGGGACTGAATTAAAGCAAACCCATTCTTTGCTGAAGGATTTGTTTTATGCTGTCATGAGGTGGGCAACACCTTACCCCCAATGGCCCCAAAATTCCATTATGAGACAAATATTGCAATTATTTTTGGTTTCATTGCCATCATAAATTGAGTGAGCATGTGGGGTCAGCAAGGTAAATGAGCATTGGCAAGTGGGATATGAATCCTGCGCTTGTCTTCTGCTTGTCATTACACAACTGCATGCAGGACCTTTTGGTATTTGTATTTCCATGAATGTGATATTGACGAATGTTAAATCAGCTAAGCATTTTCCATTTTTCTTAAGTAATCATTGTTGAATGATTTTTCCAAGAAGGCAGTGTGTGTGAATTGCTGATAATTGCTTTATGTTCTTTACTGATGATTACCAAAGCATGGAGGCATAGCAATTCCTGATCAAAACCTCAAATTGGATTTTAAAACTAGAATCTGAGGTGTGAGGAGGGGCTTAATACAATGCATTAATATGGATTTTAATTGCTGTTCTTTCTCCTGAATTTTAGCAAATCATTAAGAAGTATGCATTTAAAGGGTTTATTAATTTGATATTGATTGTTTCATTTACGTGAGGAGGGATTTCACACTTTTCTAAAATTGAATCAGTAATATCCCCTCAAATCCTTATAAGCCTATAAACCCCAGAAAAAGAATATTTCCTGGTATACTTGCAGCACCTCCACATCCTGTTTTTTTTTTGTTTTTTTTATGTCACATCTTGTTAATCTCATCCATATTTGGGCATCTAATCAGTGAGACCTTTCTGAGTGAACTTCATAATTAAAGAATGTATTATTATTATGACTTTAATTACACAACTATGTAACTTTGTTTTAATTAAAACACCCTTCCCCAATGGGAGCATAGTTTAACTGGCTTTTGTGGGCCAGGGTGTAAAAGCAATTTCTTACCCTGCACAAGCACAATTATCACAAAGTTCACCTAAAGAACTCCGTGACCTTGAAATAAGTGAATGACAATGGTGGTCAAGTCTTTCTACCTATCAAAGCATGCAAATTGCAAAATTTTATGCTCCGTTACTGCTTGTAGTCTCCTCACAGCGTTTCACATTTCCTATACTGTGTCCACAAAAAAGAGCTCATGGCTGCTGTAATCAGGGGGTTAATAGCAGCTTTTCATAAAGTGTGGTGAGGGTGAACGTCCTTTTTGGAAAGAGAGGGGCAATGTCTAGTGATTATTAAGATGTGTTGCCAAGACATAATGGGGTTCCAGGACATTACATACACCTCTCCATGTCATTGGGTTTTGTCAGGCATAAAAACAGTCATTTTACTAATATGAACAAACCATTCTTCATTGCCATGGTAATGATTGGGAAACTGAGTGCAGTCCAGTCAAGTCATTACTATGTCATGGATGACCAGTCTCATTTGCTATAACACCATAGATGGCACTGTTGCACTGCTGACAGGCTGACTGACAGCACGCTGATGTGCCAGTCACAGAGCCCAGATTGTGCTGTCACTCCAAATCTGTGCATTTACCAAAAAGCTGTTAACTACCAATAATATAAAGCTTCTTCTTTTTAAAATAAACAACTTCTTTGGTTTTAAGTAATAGATCAGAATCATGCACTTTTGCAGCAGATTCATGTAGTGAAAGAATATGCAAAGTTTTAATATGATGCAAGGATAAGGCACACATTTGGCCAATCTGGAAGACTAAAATGTTAATTTCCTGTGAAGCTTCAGGTGCTTGTTTGCTGTGAATTATACACAGGAATATGATTTGTCGTTCACCTTGACAAGCCTATTTTCTGCGTGTCATTCCATCTGTGCAAGTTTAGCATAGCTATATGCATTCCTTTATTATAGTATGCAGCATGTGTTGATGGTCAATTGAAACTGTTTTCTGAGACTTAAATTGCCACATGTATAAATTTCCTTGATCAAAA
>VUQI01028475.1:0-10017 GCA_015106735.1 Paratilapia polleni | reverse complement strand
TTTATTTTAATATTTTTTTAAAAAAAAAAAAAAAAAAAAAAAAAAATTACTTTAAAAAAAAAAAAAAAAAAAAAAAAAAAAAAACTAAATCAAGAAATGTAATGAAAAACATTTTTCTATCCTCTCATCAGAGCTCATATCACTTCCAGAAAAAAACATATTAAGAACTTATTATATTAAGATCCAATATTTTTCATGATATTTTAAAAATATATGAAAGCTTGCGGGTACTTAAGACAATAATTTCCATTATATGAGAACAATCAGTTTAGACCCAGATCTGTACAATAACAGATGCATCTGAACAAGGTTTTGAGCCTTAATAGGTAAATACTCAGTTTCCTTCTTTGGAGATGTTTTGAGCTGAATTTCTAAAAGATATAGGGCACTTTGACAAGCTATTTATTGAGGCAAACAACCTGCGCATGGCAGGCCACACAGGCCTTCACAAGGGCTGTGGGCCTGTCTGGTGGCTCTCCAATTTAACAAAGTGATGTTTTAATGAGGCTGGATCCAAGGGACACCAGCGCTGTTCTCATTCAAGGTCCCTGTTGAAAAAAAGAAATATCCAGAACACCTGGCACTGAATAAATGCATGCCATAACAACACACTATAGCTTGCTTACGGAGAAAATCACTGCGTTATCCTCATCAGTTTGTTGCATCTAAATCACACATTAAATTTGATATCAAACTGAAACATTAGATACGATGATGGTAACACTGGACTTGTCAGTTTGGAAACAGAACAGGAATTTTAAATTGAATATTGATGTAATGACATTCAGAATTATGCAATGAAAGCATCGAACTACCATCCCTTGCAGTCTGACTGATAAAGATTACCTCTACACAGCAGCCATAACAAGCATATCAAGCAGGAGACTTTGCTCCAGTGCTTTGACTCCTGTTAGAGTATCTCTCCACTCTGATGTGCACGATCACACAGGAGTGTGATGTGTTCAGAGATCAAGGATGCTCATACTCATGCACAGTGAGACTGGCCTCATTAGGGCCAGAAAGTTCTAGTTTTGAGACTTTATCCATGCCACAAAGGGTCTATGAATCCTTTTCTGAATCACATTTGCTGGGGCAAAACACCACCCTATAAACACCAGTGTTACTCTGGTAGGATGCTCTCTGCTATGATTAGGAAACTGACCCTAGGTACCATTATAAAGATCAAATGATTTGTTGAGAGGAGACAAACATCTTTTGGCCAAAAGTATAACTTGTGATAAATTCTTAAGGTCCATCAAAATTGAAATAAAATATGGGATATAAAAATGGAAAACATGCAATGCAAGTAAAATGTATGATCATCACAATCTGTTGGCTTTATGGTGTTCTGAAGTTAGTTATATATTTCAGTTTGGATTCAGTTTAGTTTTTTCTGTTGTTCTAGTGTTTTGATTCTTGTATTTGGTAGGTTGAGCTTTGCATATCTGTTTTGATTTCTGTATTATTCTAATAGTTTGATTTCTTCTGATATTGTTGACGCTTTGATTTCTGACTTTACTACATGATTTTCCTAGTAAGAAGTTTATTTTGCAACCCTGTGTTTTGGTTCATGATTTAATTTTTATGTTAGTATGTTCTGGTCTTATTGTATTATATTAGTGGTAGTTCCTGTCTAGTTTTCAAGGAGCTGTGGATGACCATTAAAATGATCTACTGTTCTAGTAATAGTTGTGAATTCTTTGTTCCCTGAACATTTCCTTCCTCTGTTTTATGTCTTTGTCCTCCAGTGTTCCTTTGTCTCTGTCTTCATGTTAATGTGATTCTCTTGCCTCTGTCTTTAGTGTTTGTCTTTTGGTTACTCCCTGTTTTTACATTGAAGGTCTGTTTTCTTTAGTGTCCTGGGTTAGTTTTGCTTCCTGACTGTCCTCTCCTGATTGTGCCGACTGTCTGCACCTGTGCGTGATTGCTTTCACTGTGTCTTGTTAGCCTCCTGTTGGTCATTTCACAATCACACACACACACACACGGGTATTTTTTTTTAAATGGGAATTTTCATTTTGAAAAATATCTCTGTCCACATGAAAATGAAAAAACAAAATAAAAAAAACAACAATGTCAAGAACAACCCAAAGCGACAGTTGGCAATATAACCCTAACCTTATAGAAATGTTGACCAATCAGGAGCCTACAAACAATAACTGCACACAGTCAAAAACAACAACAAAAAAGTGCACACTTTTGATTTTGTAAGACAGAATCTCAGTTTTCCTTGTCCACACATGGAAGCACATGTTTGCAGAAACTGAAAGCAGCTTTTCAAAGGCTCCATTTTCAGTGACCTAAAACACTGTTTATGCGTGGACGAAAGGCCAAAATGCATAAAAAAAATGCTATGTTTTATAAAATACCCATGTAAGTGTGGACAGAGCCTGTGATATTTAGCTCTCCCCACTTCCTTGGCTTTTGGACGATTGTGTTTTTTTTTCTTTTTTGTTTTTTTTACCTGTTTGGATTTTATATGTTTGGATTATTTACCCATTATTAAAACGTACTTTCAGTTTATTTATTTTGCCTCCTGTTGCATCCTGCATGTGGCTCCCAACTTGGATGCACTGTGACAATGATACTGGCTCCCATACTTAGCCGTCTTAATCAAATGGAAATTCATCAGCACATTACTCCAGACTGTCATGTAGAAAACAGCTTGAAGTGCATGGCAATGAGAGTGGAGATTGTAACCTTAATAGACTATAGGCTATTACTGAATTATCATTAAAAACACATCACTGAACTGAATTGCCTCTGAGTGACAGAGAGCTGAACCCTTTCAGCCATACTTCACATTGTTTATGTTGTCGAGATGCTTTCAACTTTGCAAATATGCAAATTTCTGGCTGTGGCTGTTTAATGTGTTTTCCTTAAGAGTTTGTTAATTAACAGAAAACCTGAAGAAAGAAGATTAGGCTGCTTATATCTAAGAGCATGTCAAAGCTAACAAGCTCTTTATGTTTTACATATGCAGAGATGAATCATTAACATCAATGTTGTTTTTGTATAGTCCTTCCATCACATCCACAGGTACGTTTTTATTTCTTAATCAAAATAAAATGAGTCTGACATATCTCCTGCTCATTTTTGTTAAGACACAAATATCAATTTGTTCTATAAAGATGTTAGTGATTAGCATAGGTAGACCAAAATGGAGCCTACATGATAAAAAAAAAAAAAAACTTTTAATGGGAGGTCATAGAAATCATGTAAAGAACAGCTACTGTCCTTGTTTAGATTAAGAAAACACTGTTGCATTTTGGGGCATGCAAGCAATGGATTTTTTATTTTATTTTAGGATGGTTAGAGGATCCAGTAAATGCCTTCAAAGCAGCTGTGAGTCCTGGTGAAAGACCATGTAAGTTTTTGAAAGATCATTGTGAGGAAAACAGGTGTGTGGTATTAGTTAGCTATGTGGGACTCCATATGATGATGGATAAAACATGAGAAGCACAACAGCAAACACTGGATACTTTAACGATAATTATTTAGTAGAATCTTTCACTAACCTCCTGAAACAACACACTAAATTATTTCAGTATGGTCTTTTCATATTTGAATAATACATTTTATCACAGAGCAGCTGCATTTATTTTTCAGCTGCTGTGGAAAGACAAAAAGCATATACATACATTTTCGCTTCGTACAACAAAGCAATTGACCTTTGTCCTGATGTGTGTGTTTTGATGTCCTTTGCTGTACGTTGGTCATGGCTGATTTCAAGTCTTGGACCCAAGGTTAAGTAGCCAGAGGATGTGAGACTCAGGCGAATAATACTTTTTGTTAGATGAGTTTCTGGCATTCTCATCCTCTGCAAAGCCCTACAATGTCTTTATAGTAAGATTTCTGTCACCAGTTGGTGAATGAGTTGGACATTTTAGCTGTGTGTGTAACAGAATAATCACTGCCTTAATTCTTTGTGGTATAGATTCAACAAGTTGCTGCAAACATTCCTCAGAGATTTTGGTTCATATTGACATGACAGCATCACACAGTTGCTGCAGATTTGCCAGCTACACATCCATGATGTGAATCTCCCATTCCACCACATCCTGAAGGTGTTCTATTGTATTGAGATCTGGTGACTGTGGAGGCCATTTGAGTACGGTGAATTCATTGTCATGTTCAAGAAATTGGTCTGAGATGATTTGTGCTTTGTGACATGGCACGTTATCCTGCCGGGGAACGTGGGTACACTGTGGTCATAAAAGGATGTACATGGTCAGCAACAATACTCAGGCTGTGGCATCTAAGGGGGACCAAATTGTGCCAAAAAATATCCCCCACAGCATTACACCACCACCAGAAGCCTGAGTCCTGTTGTTATGAGGCAGGATGGAGCTATGCTTTCACGTCTGACCCTACCATCTGATTGTTGCAGCAGAAGTTAAGATTCATCAGACCAGGCAATGTTTTTCCAGTTTTCTGATGTCCAATTTTGGTGAGCCCATGCAAATTGTAGCCTCAGTTTGCCATTCTTAGCTGATAGGAGTGGCAGCTAATGGAGTCTTGTGCTAATGGAGTCCATCTGCTTCAAGGTTCAACATGCTATGCGTTCAGAGATGCTCTTCTGGATACGTTGGTTGTAACGAGTGGTTATTTGAGTTACTTTTGCCTTCCTATCAGCTCAAAGCAGTCTGGCCATTCACCTCTGACCTCTGACATCAACAAAGCATTTTCCCCTGAGAACTGCCGCTCACTCACCTTTCTTCCAGATTGTGACGCTCTGTTTGAACTTCAGCAGGTCATCTTGACCTAAATGCATTGAGTTGCTGCCATGTGACTGGCTGATTAGATATTTGCTTTAACAAGTTGTTGAGCATACCTAATAAAGTGGCCAGTGAGCCCCTTTTATTTCACTTGGAGCCTGATTAAATTAAATATTTAAGTTGTAATGTAAACTCAACTATATTTCAGGTACCAACAAGAAGTCCGATCCAGATTTAAAGTCAAAGAGCATCTTGTGATATCAGTGATATCCTGGGGGGACCTGCTACAAAAAGCCAACACCTTTTTGCTTTTCCAATTAATATGTCACACTTCTTCTTTCACTGGAAGAAAATGTTACCAGTGATTAATTAATGTTCCCAAAATTGCTCTGACACACACACACACACACACACACACATACATTCAAAGAAAAAAACAAACAAAACAACAAAAAAAAAAACATTTTCTTTTCTGTAAAAATATGGATAATGGCAGTATGGTATAATCATTTTAATTAGTCTTTTATTGTATTGCCTCACATTGAGAGGGATACTTTATAATGGTCAGGCATTTTCATAAGCTGTATAAATTCTCATAATACATAATTGAAAACTCTGAAGAAAAGAGACTCTTATTTTTACATCCTTCCAATCTAGCAGACACAAGTCTGACAGGTTGATGAATTGGAGAGACGGACTTCTTGTCTGCTACTCAGATTTGGGATGCTCTTTAATGTCAGCAATGGATTACGCAGCCTTATGAAATGTCGGTGGTCATTTCAGCACAAAACAGAAATAATCAATTGTATTCTTTCCCTTTTCATTAATTTGTGGAGATTTCAAATGTCTTTCTCTAAACTGGGGACAGGAGTTAATCAAATATAGTGGGATTGAGAATATCAATCATTTGGTGTCTTTGAGGGTCCGTGTTGAGTGCCAGAGCGCATGTCATCATTCATTTTGAGCCAATTCACTTGATGAATAAACAGCTCGGCTGAGTGTTTGGCACCCATTTTACATTTACATAAATCTAATTTCAGCAGGTGAAATATTCAAAGATCACCTTTACCCCAAGACAGCTTTCGCTCCTTATGTTCTGACTGACACAACCATCTCCACAGAATACTTATCAAAGCAAACTAAAGGGGGGACTGGCAGGCTTTGTTTGATTGCTCAGCGTTAATTGCTTATTACAAAGGTATGTTAAAATCTATAATGACAAGGTCTGGGACACATTTAAGATCTTACGCAGTGATTAACAGTATTTCCTAAGACAAGGGTTAATTTTCATGTCATTTTTTAAGACAGTGCTGAGATTGTGTATATTCGTCATGTTGCTACAGATGAATTGGATATGCATTATGTTTTCAAGACTCTTATTAATATCAGTTTAAGATTAAAGGTTGATTTGTTTGGCTAAAGGTTATTCTTTTTAGGCTTTCATAGACAGTAAACCTCATTGTTTAATTTGGGTTGAATCTTTCTGAAATTTGTATCAAATTAAAGTTTTATCCTTGATAACATTTTCAAGTTGATGTTGCCTGTAGACCTGTAGAAAGATTATTAGGCAGCTTTGTTCTGTGAATAAGAGATAAGTGCTGTAAGGAGATTGAAGGCTATGTCGAAGTTAAGAGGAGAAAATGAAAAACAATAGAAAGCAGTCAAGAGAGAGTCACACCTGATTTGGAGTGGGAGCTTAAGCGTGTTCTGCTCACAGAAATGAGACCACTCATGAAAGCAAGCACAGGGCTGTATTCGGTGGTAAAAAAAAAAAAAAATGACACCCACTTTATTTTCACTGTATCACTATGGGCATTATGGACACCAGCTGCTTCAAAAATGAATACAGGTGGGTGGGTGAATGGGAGCAAAGCTATAGGTCTGAAGTTCAGACTGAAACAATCAAAGGAAGACTACAGAAAAGACGGCAGTTAGATGGATCCTTTTCTTTTGTTCATACACTTGAGAGTGATATAAAAAGACAGGGGGCTTAGCAATGTGATATTGAATGGCTGTGCATGATAGATACTGTTACAACAACAGGGCTTTTTTAGCAACACATGTTCTAATGCTTCCTTGCAACATAAAGCACATCCAGAGACTTTTTAATGAGTTACCTGTCAGATGATCAAAACCCTTTTCCACTAGACAATTTCACATGCTGTCTTCAAGATAAGTGATCTTCTTTTTAGTGCAACTATTGGGCTGCTATTAATTTTAACTTTACTGAACATGCTTACATCAGTGAATATTTACAAGTTATTGTAACAGTCACAAGCCATGAAATGCTAACAGTGACAAAATGACTTTCTGGGATGACTGATGCAGTAATCCTAGGATGGCATCACCCTTAATTAACACAATATGATCTGCTTTCAGATGGGGTTTGCATCATGTAGAATATTGTTAATCTTCACTTTGTGCATTAACTCTACTGGAGCTCTGTATTCATCTTAGGTTCTTTTTATTGCATGGCTGATTGACCATGACAGATCCTCTAGCTCTCAGATTATTTTGCTATGAGATGAAACTGACATTTTGTAAGGCTCTCCAATAAGCTCCCACAGAGGTTTTCAGTCTTCTCATTCAACTTTAGCATTACTGCTTCTGATAAATGAAAAGAAATGTCCTCAATCTCAAAGCCTCCTTCAAAGCTCTAATGTGGTCAGTTTTGTAGATTGCATGCAAGTCTGCACTTTCAGATTGGGTGGTTTTATATTTAGTGCTTGTTTTGAGGTAGTGAGTGGCTGTAAGGCACAAACTGGTTGCAAACTTGACTGAGACTCAAATTGTCATTTTGAAAGTGACAAGGTGCTGATTTGCCCGCCTGGCACTGAGCAATTGGACATCACTGTTGACAAATGGGCAGTGGAACAAAACTGGCAGGATGCAAGGGAAGACAAAATGCCTTCAGCCAGAGTTTTTTCTCCTATCTGTTATCACAGCTGGACAACAGCTAGTTAAAATTCCTGAATTTACTGATAGTATAATCATTTTTCCACCAACTGTTTCTGTGTCAACCACACTACCAACAAATATTTATATACTGTATTATTATTGGATTTTCAGACTGTGGTCATTGTCAGTTATTCACAAGAAGTGTATAGAAACAGGAGATCCATGTAGATTCAATAATGGGTTTTTTTTTACCATTTGAAAGTGTACAGGATTCATTGAGGACAATTATTTTATTTATGTTCATTTTGATGGTTGGGAGAAAAAAAAAGTTTTTAAATTTTTTTGGTATAATATCATCAGCGGCAACAGCTGTTTTTTTATTTATGGTATAATGAACATCAGATATATATACTATTCAGCCACAGCTCTAAAACCCCCTGTCTAATATCTTTATGCTGCAAAAATAGCTCTGACCATTTGGTGCATGGACCTCAGGTGTTGTACTGTAGCATCTAGCACTGAGATGTGGAAGCAGATCATTTATGTCCTGTGGGTTTTGGTGTGGGCCCACCTCTAACTGGGATCTGGGGAGTTTGGAGGCCGTGTAAATACTTTAGGCTCTTTAATATGTTCCTCATTCTCTTGCTGAGCATTTGTGTGTGTGTGTGTGTGTGTTTAGATATTTAGGTGGTATGTGCCAAAGTAACATCCAAAGAAACACCAGGATCTATTTTTTTTTTTCACCAGCTAAACATTGCATTCTAATCAGATGATCGATATTATTTAATGATATTAAGTTACATAGAATAATTGGTCCAGTGGCTTTTTTTAACTCTCTGTAGCTGGTATACACTATAGGACTGACTGCAGGACTGCCAAACAAGCTGAAATGCTGTCTGTGGGCGTGTAGACTGCACTGTCTGAGGAAAGGAGAGCAGGCCTGAGTGGGTCAGTGGATGTCAATATAAGACAGTTGTAAAGGGATTAGAGGGAGTGATAAGATGCAGATTGCAGTCATTTCTGCAGCATTGCTCTAATGCAAATTGGAAAGAGCAATGCACTGAGTTTCTAACTGTGCTGTGTAATACATGAAAAATCAATTTAACAATTACCATTTCTTAAAATGTAGCATTGCTAATCTGCACTTCCCTGTTTTTAGAAGGGCCATATTACAAATACACGTATCTCTACAAATATTTTTCAACAAGTGACATTCACCAAGGCTGAATCAGGCTGGTAGGCCCACCAGATATGACTTTGGCAGACAGTGTTTTCTATCACAGCATCCTGTTGAGAGCTAATGCATTATTCAGTCCCTGTGTTGCGAGTCAGAATCAGAGTAGAAAAGCCATTCACACTCATTCGCCAAAGGTCTGATCAGATCCTGGTTCCTACCCTGAATTTTCAAAACAAATTCTACAAAGAGAACATGACTAGGTAACCCTCACTGGATATATATTTTGAAGGCTCATCTTGAGTGGTAATGCATTCCTGTGTACGTCTGTCTGCCTCTGCTCTTGCACTAGAACAATCTATTGAAAAAAGGAGAAAACATGTTAAATATGAGTTGCCTCTGAGTCATAACCAACCTTAGTTATTGCTACAGGTAACACTGCCTTTGTTATTGATTTACAAGTAAAAATACCAGGGGAAACATATGTATTAGTATTGGTAACAGTATCAGTATTAGTATTGGTATTTGTTATTGGCATGGAGACAGGATAATGACACAAATGCACAACGGACAGCCAATGAAATAAATTTTAATTCCATTACTGGCTGTGAAAGACATTGCTGTCTTGTCAACAGATAATAAGCGCCTAGACCCCCTGATTTAAATCTAGTGACATTAGGTGATCCTGACCCACAGCAGCTCACCTTAAACTTTTGAGGATGTGGTGGCGTAACTGCTCACACCTCCCATTAGGTGAGAGGTGAGGAACCAATTACCTGGAGATATGTCTCGGGGCCAAAAATATCATTGTCAGCTTGTCACAATGTGAAAAATGGGGTGGAAAAAAAGGAGAACAGTGACAAATCACAAGGTAACATGACAGATTGTGTTATCTTGTGTTTCCTCCCCAGATCTGACATGACCATTGGTTAGGCCCAAGCAAGGCAAAGTATATCGGCATCAACAGTACAACTATGCCACTTCTGTTAAATCTTGTTGATCAGTGAGTATATGTTACATTGCACTGAGGAAAGTCAGCTTACTGGAAATTAAGCCAAGAAAGGAAGCTTTTTGCTTAAGAGAACTATGGCACAATGGATGGGTTCTTGGTGACAACATCAGAGGATTGTTCACAACACATGGTGATATTTATTAAACCAGCATTTTCTTACTGCTGGTTGGAAATAGTGTTGATAAACTATTTAGCAGGAATTTTAAGTTCCTGCT
>VUQI01028474.1:35878-47517 GCA_015106735.1 Paratilapia polleni | reverse complement strand
AAAAATAATTAAAAAAAAAAAAAAAAAGAAGGAAAAAAAAAAAAAAAAAAAAAAAAAAAAAAAAAAAAGAACCCCCACAATACAAACTGATCCACGTGAAAACCAGGTATACAACTACACAGCTCTTTTGACCCTCTAAACCCGTTTTGTCCAACACTACTTCTCTGAAATAGCATTAGCATAAATCTCCAGCCCATAGAGGTAATGATGGCATGAAATTATGGCTGCCTCAGCAGACCTTATTCCCCTCTCTGCACTCCCTCCCTCTGGGTCCAAGGCCTCAGCCTTCGACTGAGACTGTCTCCCAAGCCTTCTTTCTCTCCATCCCCTCTCTCTCACTTCTTCTTTGCCTTCCAGTTCCATTCAAAGGGAATGTGTAACTGAATTTGAAATTGAGTGCCCTTCTTTCAAGGACCACGGCTAATGAGACGTTTTGCCTTGAAATCCAGGCTGGATGGGGGAGACCCTGATGGGCAAGGCCTGGAGATGATAGCCACCCTGTATGTCAGGTGTAAGGCTGTCCAGATCTCTCACCACTGAGAAGGGGAAAGGTGGTTCTATAGGAGTGAGAAATAAGGATAAGAATATTCATAGAATGAGCACTCTTCTCTGGGTCACCTGGGGGCTGCCACTGCGAATCCAAGAGCCAACCTGAAATAATATGCCTCTGTGATCTGCATCAATGTGCAAAAAAAAAAAAAAAAAAAAAAAAAAAAAAAAAGAAAAAAAAAAAAAAAAAAAAAACAAAACAAAATGCTTTATTCTATATTTCATTACCCATAATGGCAATTTATTTTTCACAACAAAAAAACATCAATAGGTAAGTGCCAGAAAACAGAAGCTTAATGTGTGAAAGTCTGAGCAGGAGAATGTGTGAGTGTATATGTGCGTGTGCTACCTGGCCAAGTAATCATTACGGATCAGTAGCAGATGCTGCATTAAGGACAGGAAGTGGCTCTCGGCCTTGGAGTCCTTCACAGTGTTGACCAAGATCTCAAATATGTCCCTCACATCATTGAAGGAAAACCAGTTAAGGTTCAATTAACCAAGTGTATAGAAGAGTTCAACACACACATCAGATACTCACTTACACAAAATCTAAACAGCTGACAATCAACAACTTTGTACTGTTTTGCACCAACTTTAGATGCATTTTTCTTCCACAAGGCTATTGATGCAAGAGTTTGGGAACACAAAGAAATGTCCTTGGGAAAAAAAGTACATTTGTTATTTTAATTAAAAACAAATCGATCAGAAGTAATAATGAATAATGGAACAAATCATTAATCACTTATCATTTTTAATGGAATATCTACGTGGGTGTACAGAGCACCATTTTCAGCTGTATTACAAAAGCACATTGTGTTACTAATCATTTTTTGGCCTTTTTGAGACTATAATCAAACCTACAAAGGCTGTTGCTCCAGACACTCAATTAGACATTTTTTGATTCTTTAATCAGCACAACAGTTTTCAGCTGCACCAACATAATTGCAAATGTTTTTTTGTTTTTTTTTCTTACGGACAATTACAAGCAATTTTCTAATAAACTTGCATTAGGGAACACAATGTGCCATTGGAACACAGCAGTTAAGGATGCTGAAAATGTGCCTCTGTACACCTACGTAGATATTCCATTAAAATTCATACGTGATTTATTTAATGATTCCATTAACTGTCATTACCAAAATTTCTGATCAATTTAATGTTATTTAAGAGAACCAAATGTTTTTTTTTCTTTGAAAACAAAGACATTTCTAAGTGATCCTAAACTTAAGACCAATAGTGTATAAGGTGTGATTTAACCTCAACACACATTTAGTTCTATGTTCATGTTTTCAAAACTCATATAAACTTCTGTAATACATTATTACTGGGTTTAATTTATGTCCAGGCACCAGATAGTCCATGTAGAACACTATGATGGCTACCCCTGGGAGACACCTGGTGTTGAAATTCAGACTTGCATGTCAAAAGCAGCAAGGAGAAGTACAGCAGCTGTAAAGCTTCTTTTCAAGCATTTATTAAAAAAAAAGTTTATTTCCTTTTGAACCTGTTCACCCTGGATGCTACATTTAGCAGAAGGGAAAACACAAACCACTGCATGAGCTAGATGAGAAATATTGTGTGCATTCTGTGCTTAGAATCTTGGTCAGGTTCATTCAGTAAACATTCAGATTACACCAAGATTTCAAACAGCTTTTCAGGTGCTAACTCCAGGTCTAGCTTTCCCATTCGTCTCCCATACTGTTAATGCATGAGCAGTAACATGAAGCATTAAGTTCATATACAATAACAGAACAGTGAACCAGCTTCTATTATTGTTGTTTACCTTTTGGGCAGCCTCCTAAGTGCTTAAGTGCATTTAAAATAAAGACAGAGTTGCAATACAATAAGGCTGGTTGGATGTTTTGTTTTGTTTTGCTCTTGCAGCATTTCACATGCCTATAAATGTCCACTAAATTTACTAGACAGATACTGAACATCCTTGATGCTTTCAAGATTACATGTATTACATATGAAAAATGTCTTCGAAGAAAAGGGCCAGGCTGACTATAGGGGAAACAAACTGCCCCACTGGGGCCAAACAGAGGAACTGATTGATTGAAGGAAAGAAAGTAGCAAACTTTAGACATTTGGTTCATTTTTATAATGAAGGTAAAAAATACAAATAATTATAGATATATTGGTGGACTGAATGTTGTTGAGAAAAACAAAGCAAGTGACAGTTTTCGCTTTCTAATGAAACTAGTAAAACACTGTAAACATGAAAATTACCAGAAGGCCTAGATTTTATCATGCTGATCTTCTTTGTTTTGAAGGACAAAAAGCAATCATGACAGCTTTTTCAAAGGAACCATTTTGCCCAATGGAAGGATATTCCATTTCAATGCGGATGTCATCAAGACGTGCTTTGAGGTCCTCAGAATCATCTTCAGCCTGCTCATCAAACACAGTGAGTTGCACCCTCAGCTCTTCATTTTCTATTGTCCGCACCTCCTGCAGGGAAAGGAATGGGATGCAGGCGGAGAGATGAAAAGGCATGATGGAGAATGGCAGGAGGAGAGTGACAGTCAAACATTTTGAGTTTGAATGCTTGTGAAAAAGTTTTTACAGCATGAGTGCGTGTCAGCCCATCAGGAAGACAGAGGCATCGAGATAGGGAGACACAAAGATTAAAGCTGTGAAAATGTATGCTGTTGCTCAGTCCCTTTGGAGAGAGATCAAGAGTGTTTTCTGTACCTTCAGCAGTTCTCTAAGTCCCAGTCTTTGCAGTTCAGAGCGAATATGGATTCTGAAGTCCAATTCTTCTCCACGGCTGATCAAGGCGTTGATTAGCTGCATGCAGGCACCCTGCCAAAAACATATCATAAAGTCAGTTTCATAGTTCAGACTGGTCACATGAAATCTATAATACAAAACACAATATCTGTCAGGTGTCCTTTATACTGCAGAACCCACTGAGCAGTGATGTTGATCAAAGACAAACGGGTTGCATCATTTCCCAAACAAAAGCACATGTGAGGATCTATAATTAGTAAAATATGTGTGTGCATCTGAATGTGTACCTTTAGAGCAATGTTAGGATTGTTCATTCCAGAAAGGAGAGGCTGAAACCTTTCAATGTCTCGTCTCTCTGCCTCCTCTGTAATGGCCTCCAAAACACGCTCATGACTGCAAAAAACAGTTATGCACATTATGTAAAACTTCACTATATGCTACACGTTAAATCAATACATGAATACAACATTTTCCCTTAAAAAAGGAATGCAGAATCAGAAGACATTCTGTTGCTTCATTAATACAGGTGAACAGAAACATGATGTGCAGTTACTGATGTCAGTAGACCAGTTCAGGACTATCAGTTGATATGACAATGGATATTAGACCTGGATATTAGCAAACTCTTCACTGTGGTGAAGAGTTGGCTGTAAAGTTCATGATTTCTGTGTATTCACTTAATGACACAATGTCAACATTTCACTAATGCTTACAGGTTTTCAGAATGTTCCAAAATGCAGATGGCAGAAAGAAGCTTGACAGCATCCACCATCATATGAGGCACTCTTGGGTTGATGGCTTTGACCAGCAGAGGAATTCCCTCATCTGACTCCAACATGGATTTTAGACCATGCTAAACAGAAAAGTAAGGAAAGGGAAAGAGAGAAAGTAGACTGAGTTAAAGACTTCCCTTTCAGCAGGGCTTTCATTTTTCAAATTATATTCTTCATATCAGAAGAAAGATTATCTCGTGGTCCGGATGAAATGTACTCGACTGCAACAACTTTGGAAATTGTGTACAAATGTTTTACTTTGACATAAGAGGTAGAACAATCTGACAAAAGCTGGCACTTTGAAAGCCATGCAAAATAGCACAAGTTAATGAATTACCATCCATCTGGATATTATTACTACAGGCTGTCATCAGGGACAGCAACCAGAATAAGGCAATTACATTTATTATGTCAGAATTCATTAATCCATTCAAAAATTATTCTAGACCAATAATGTAATATTTATAACTAATTTCACTTTGCTCTATTACTGCCTAATAATTCGATAAACCTGAGCCACACAATGCAAATCAGCTTGAACAAAATTAAGCAAAAGTTAAACAATATTTCCTAATATTGCTTAATAAAACTTTTTTTTTTTTCCCCTCAGAACAGGCTTTAGCTTTGTCTTTCCCTTTATGTTATTCATTTTTATACAGAGCTAAGCTCTCAAATATATATATAACTTAACTAGTTGCCATAGTTATTGACACTCCATTACAGATGTACAATTATTAAATATGACTGAGACTGGACAAATTTCAATAATTTCCAAGGATCAGGCACATCAGTACACTGTGTAATCAAAGTATTCTCAGGCTTCACTGTATTGAACTGCAATGAACTCAGAGTGCCCTCTAGTGGGAGAACTGCTACACCACAAACAAGACAAAATGTGCTGATAATTATTCTACAGTTGCATTGCTTCCAATATCAGATAAAAGATTGGCCATTTAGATATACATGGGAAGCCCATCAGTTTTCTTACCTTATTATTCATAAAGGCTTTTAGACAGCGAATGATCTCGTGTTGACATTTCACTCCTATCGCCCTGGTTGGTGAATAAGAATCAAGACAGACACACAAAGACATTACAAACACATCACTAGAATACACAGTTGCCTTTTCTCTGGTTTAAGTAACTTACGAGAAGTCCTCCTCCTGTAGTTTTCTCAGCAGATTCAGAAGCAGAGCCAACCCTTCATTTCCAAAGTTCTGTACCCAACTGAAAGTGACAAGACCGCATGATTAGTACACATCCAAGTACAAGCTTTCTCCGTGATCCACCCAGAGGTGAACATGTTCCCTTATACTGAAAAAAGGGTTTGTTGCAGTATGCATGAATTTAGAATGATTCTTATTCACCAACATACACACAGTGGCAAGAACAAATTCTGACTGTAAATCCACATGTGCACTTATTTCATGCACACGCAGAAAATCCATCATCAAATGTGTCACCAGTTTTTCCATATCTCCAAGAATTTCCATACAGAATGGTTATAAATGAGGTCCCTGGTCTTTGCACACATATTCAGTATCTAACTGTAGTTTTTCTCTCATATTCTATCTGGACAGCAAAGGCTTTTCCCTCTCTGTCTCATTCTAAACACATGTTGAAGGAGCTTACTGCAGAACCTGCAATGAAATTTTGAGGATCTTGAGAGATTTCTGTTGCCAAAAAAACAATAGGGCTAAATTTTCTGGAGCTGCCCGTCTTGGACAAATTGGCAATTGTTTGTAATCTAAACCACATATAGATGATTTTCCTTAATGATGACTGAGTTTCAATAGAGTTTAAAGAGCATTTTAAATCTCTCCCTGCCTCACAGGCATCAATAACACCAGTGCAAAGTCTCAGATGCAATTTGAGCAGGTTTATGTTAAAACTAAAGTAAGTGAGTTTGAGTGTGATATAGATATTTTACACAGAATCCCCAAACTGCAAAGGCTAAAAAGCAGGTGGACCCTTAGCTACTAAATAATTCTGTAGTGTGTTTCAATGTTTGTGCACAATGGAGTTCAAGCATGGCTCTGATTAACACTTGCCATTTAGATTCAGGCAAAATTGTGTGTCAGTGCAAAGACTGAAGATGGAAAAATCTAAGTAATTCAAGTATTTGCTTTGCCAAAATCAACAGCTGGGTAAATTCTAAAATACCATGTGTGCACAAGAAGAGTGGGGAAAAAATGTTTATGATTGTACAGCAAGTCAAGAATGCTGTCTGGGATGTAGGCATACATGTTTACTTGCCAAAAAATTGAAAGAAGACTTCATAACACATAACTTCAGATGATTCACCACAAGATTTAAACCCTAGTGAGCCTTAAAAACTAAAAGACATAGCTGCAGTTGACAAAAACATCCAAAAGAATCTTGCAGTGCTGTAAAACAAAGTTTTATGGACTGCTAAAACAAAAATCAACCGAGAGTTAACTACTTCATCTTCCAAGCATGGTGGGGATTCTCTTATGGCTTGGGTATTCATGGCTGACAATGGAACTGGCACACTAACATTTATTGATGATTTCACCACAGGGGTATATAGGAATGTTCTTTAAGCTCAGTTTAATGTGTCAAAGCTAATTGGGCAGCATTTCATTCATTCAGCACAATAACCACCTCAAACATACCACCAAAGGAACCAAAGGGCTATTCCAGTGCAACATCCTTGCCTGTACAACTCAATCACCTGATCTAAATCTGATTGAGCTGCACTCCACTTTGTGAAGATCTGACTAAAGACGTAAGACCTCCAAAGAAACTAAAGGCAGCTGTACAGAAGACCTAGGGAGTCTCTTGTGATGTCTATTGGTAAGTACTTCAGGCCGTTATTGACTGAGGATTTTCCACAAATTATTAGAGACAACAACTTCATGACTTCATATAAACCTATCCAACGACTTGTGCAAAATATGGGCTAAAAAAGGACTACACCTCCCACAGAGTTCTTGTTATATCACTGTAAACCTACACAAATTAATACAGAGTCTTGGCACGTTACTGCAGTATGCATTATTTAATTCAAACTGAAGCACAGAGCCAGAGGAACAAAATGTGTACTTGTCAAAATATGTCAAAATACTCGTCTAAACTGTGTGTGTGTGTGTGTGTGTATGTATGCATTACCTAACAGGGTTGTTATTGAGTGAGACTCGTAGAGATTCGAGACAGCTCAGCAGCTGTGTGTCTCGATAGTCTGACTTTAACTCCTGGATGTACATCATGGCTGACTTGGAACTCTCCTTCTGGTTTTGACCCTATTCGACAAACAGAAACAAACACAGCAGGCGCGCAAACACAAAATCACTTAGTGTTCTGCATTTACATATTTCTTGTTGCATAATATAATTGCTGTTATTTCCACAAGAAAGCACAACAGTACGGCATCAAGGGCAAAAGTCAAGAGTAATTTGAAATTTTGATATGCAGGATTAAAGGGTACTGTGTGTAGGATTTTTTGCCTAATAGGCTTATTTTACACTTAAATGAACTGTATTAGCAGCCATCTGTGTATGATTATGTAGGGCCTTTGAGCACTTTGAGATTGTGAACCCTTTGGAATTACCAGGATTTAAAACCAAGAAAATACTAGAAATGCATTTCTAAAGGTCTGGATTTTCATAAATCCGCAATAAAATACATTTACAAATGAAAGCTATTCAGGGCTGTGGCTACTCTCCATAGACTAACAAATCAGTGTGGCTGAATAGTTGATAAAGAAGAAAATTCAGGTTATGGAAATGCCAAGTCAGAGCCCTGAGTTAACCCAGGTAAGGTGTTTTGATGTGACCTAAAGATAGCTGTTCAGTGGAGATATCTCAGAAATACTGATGAACTGAAATGTCTGATGGAGGTTGTTGCTGCTAAAAGACAGTTCTACCAGTTACTGAAGAGTTCACCAGTTTTTTTCAGTCTGCACTATTAAATGTTACTGAGTGCGTTTACGACAGACATGAAAAGTACAGCTGTTTTTGTTTGACTGTGTTTGTCTATAAACTTTAACTAGGATGAAGATGACTCCACATTTCACCAGTAATCATCAGAAATTTTGGAAATTTCAAAAGGCTTCACAAAGTCCTTGCAAATGCACCTGGTTCAACCAAAGATGGTGAAATGCTTCAATGCGGCATTGCAACAGTGAATAAATTTGCGTTATATCTAAATATATGATAACAATGAAAACAATTCAGTCTTATCTTGTATAAGCTAAGGCAATTCTTGAACACAGATGGACAAACAAAGGACTTAAGTGCTCATGTTTCAACTGTACGTCTGAACAACTATGGCAATAATTTAGTTTGGCTTCAGTTAGTCAGATGGTAACACTTCATAATAACTACTGTTAATAAATGGTAAATTGATAATTAAATAGTAAATAGTTGTTATACTACAGAACAAATAAAGTATAACTAATAATGTTTACATATATTAATAATAATAAAATTTATGTTTACTCCTAACTTGTCATGTTTTTACCTAACTCATGATCTTTTTCTAAACCCAACCAAATAATTTCAGTGCCTAAACATAACCTATGTTCTTTGAAACAACTACTATTAACAATTTATTTTACTTTATATTTTATTTTTTTAATAGCCATCCAAATAATGTTTTTAAATGCAATTTATAAACCATTTACAAAGACTATAAAAATCAAAGGCAACATTACTATAACCATCCATTAATATAATTTTTATGTTTGTTAACAGTAAGCACCTATTAAATAACTACTAAAGTTTAATTAACTATTAATTTACAATTTTTTTAAACAATGTTTATTATAAGGTGCTACCATTTATTTTCAAATAAGAATTTCACAAAAACTCCAGTAATGCACATAAAAGCTCAAATGCTTTGGCTAGAATTGATACATTTTCGAAAGAGAAAAAATAATGACTTGCTTGAAACTGCACATTCGCTCTAGCACCCTGTAATTGCTATATTTATTTTAGGTATTTTAGGTACTGACAGCTTTAGACGTGTGGAGGTACTGGGAAACCATCTCTCGTTTGATCATAATGTCTTTCTCTCTCAGAGGTTGCTGCTTTTCCTCATTTAGGTTCATATCCACCTGGAGAAAGACAGGAGGAAAGAAAAAGAAGGAAAACAATGAACTGGAACTGAGAGATAAACATTTTGAGACAATTAGATAGCATGAAAACAATCTGCGCACTGAAGCAATAATTTAAAAAAAAAACAAAAAAACAAATGCAAGCCATATCATTTCATGAATTTCAATAGGGGAGCCAACTACCTATTAACAGCCAGATCAATTGAAACATTTGGTGCTTTCTTACTTCTAAGATAATGAATAGAATCACTGGATGACATTTGGAAACCTTTTCATTTTAGGATTTCAAACACTGCAATTTGCTTGTCTCAGCAGATCTGCTATTTGGTTTTTACAAGTTTGTCAAATCCTACTTACAACAAGAAAGAATAAACTTTTTCACAACTACAGTTCTTCTACTGACATTACTACATGCTTTCCAAAGTAGGTTAGAGGTGTAAATTCCACATGAAGGGAGTTTAATCAGTGATAAATTCAGCAATTTTGATTGGAATATGCCAAGTTTCTGTGGCTGTACAAGCAAGATAATAAATACCATGCGATTCCTCAAAAGCCGAATTTTTCACACACAATGCGTACACACATTTCTACTGTCGTTCTCACCAGCATCTGTTCGAAGAGTTCCAGGACGTATTCATCAGGATGATCATGCAGAATGGCACTCTGACTACTGATCTCATAGCTGGCAGCTGAAGAATGTCGGTGACTTGGTGGTGCACCAGGCTTCTCCTTGTCCTTTTTCATCCTCATGCTGGTGAAACGCTCCAACTGCATTAGCAAACAACATGATATGAGTTAGAGGAAAGTGGTCAAAGAGGAAAAGTATAGGGAGTAACCGCCACTCTTATGTTAATGTTAGGTGTCTAACTGTATGTAGTGTTAAAAACTCTCCCTTACTTTGATATCACATTAGCCCCTTTCAGACATGTACCCCTTTCCAAAGATCAGATGGTAATTTTACTTTGTCTCAATCTAAACAGAACCTTGCCACTGTGCAGTAAAAAAAAAAAAAAAAGCACTTTAGCAGGGAGAGAGAGAAGGAAATGCACGTTTTGTACTGCATTCCTAAATCAGCGCACATCCGCAATGTAAGGAATGTGTAATCTAAACACGTCTTATACATAAAATCAGTCTAATAATCTACGAAACACCATGAGAAATCCAATTTCAAAAGCACTGAGCAGTTGAGATCAGCCAATGTTTATTCATGCCAATTGCTTGGACAAATAAACATTCAGCATGCTTTAGACTGAGCTGTAGAAAGAGCATTTGATTTGATTTTGATTGACATTACAAAAACTGACAGAAGCCAACATTAAATAATGAAACTTGAAATTTATCATTAGACTTAGTATTACATTTAAAAACCAATTTTACTTATGTAACCTTAATAATCATCATGAATGCAATGGACGCTTGTCATCAGGACATAAAAACAATATTCTTACTCATAACGCTAACTTCAAATCATGTTTCCTCCTCCCTCTCTCACTACTCTCCGCTTTCTACAAGCACACAGCTCCTTCTATAAATGTGTCGCTGTCATCTCTGAATTAAGCCGAATTAAGTCAAGTATGCCTGATTTAACACAAAGACACTACTTTAATAGGTTGATGGAGCCAACAATGTCACTTATTCCATGTCTGAAAAGGGCTACTGTCTACAAGAGTAGACATCTTTTTAAAAATTGAGATGATCATTAGGGATTAGAGAGCTCAAAAGGTTTTTGCCACACAAAGTCAACATGCCGTAAACACTGTCAGGGCAGACTCAAATTTACCAAACAATGTGGGATATCCCACCTTCTGGTTTTAATGACTTTGAGTGGTAAACTTTCAGTACTAGCACAAACACAAAAACACAAATATTTAATATATAAATAGAGCAAAGAACATTAGCTTTAGGGTGCATGTAATCTTGGCACATAATGATACAGTGACCCTCCATAATGATTCATAAATAAAAATCTGGCATCCTCCTGTTGCAGGCACATGAAGGCATCACTGGTTTATGTGCCAAGCATTTCATGCTGTCAATGTGCATCTTGAAAGCATGTGCATTTAACTTCAGTATAGCACGGGACAAAACACAGATACCAAACAAGTGTGTTATGGTGGATTAGGCTTGTGACAGACGGTGACATGACATTAAATGCACGGTGGTTTTATCTGACACACACAAGTCAAGCACACGGTTGACAGTGACAAGCTGTAACAAACCTACCTCGTCTGGAAACAGCCGTTTGAGTGTCTGTCGAGGAATGGATGAAAGGGAGAAAAATGGCAAGGAAGGGAAGAAAAACCGACCAGATGTCAGGTAAAAGAATTGACAAGGAGGAGGGAGAGAAAAATGAAGAATCCATTAGACAGAAATTACTGATGGCAAGATGCAGATCCAAGAAATTATCTACAGAATTCATGAGTGATTAACAAAAAAGCACGAGGGAAACACACACACACAAAAAAGACATTATCACTTTTTTTTTTTTTTTTTTTTTTTAAAAATTTA
>VUQI01028474.1:17749-30386 GCA_015106735.1 Paratilapia polleni | reverse complement strand
TTTTAAATTGTGTCTCAGGCTCGCCTTGGAGTTTATGTAGCTTTGCATAAAACATCTTGCCCTATACAAAAAAAAGAAATCAGGACGGGCCAGGGGCTTGTCATGCGCCTGTATCTATATTTCCATCAAATAAAAGGCTAGTAAAGTAACTGGGGAAAAAAAGAATTGCAATAAGACAGAAACGTACTAAATAAAATCACAAAAATATAATTATGCCAATATATAGCCTACATGCTTTCCACCCAGTAACATCCGTCTGCCTTTCAAATACACAATGCAGTCACTAATAACACAGAAATCACTTTGGTCTTATGACTTTATGGGTATCCATAGAAAGAGGAACAGCAAATAATCTGCATGTTAAGATGGATATAGTAGTTATGTTATTTACTATGAGAAAGTTTTCATATTAAGGTTGTAATAGATCTGGTCAATTCACCTTTTTTTGAAAGTGCAAAAGCAAATATAAGAGTCCACAAATGCAGTATTTTTTAACCAAACCTGTGAAGTTAAGATGTCTACTGCTCCTTGAAAATTGGATGTCAACCAATTCTTCAATATCTGAATTTCTCACTAAGCCACACTTTGTAAGGCTTCTACTCGCCTCACTGACCAACAGACTCAAGATGCTTTTATGTGCACTGACGGTCTATCTGTGACAGACATAATGATTGTACGTCAGTTCAAGTGGGGCATGTTTGCTGCATGACTGCTCCTCATCCCTGCCCCACTGTGCTAATGGAGACAGAAAACCCAACCACCCCAACCCACTTTGCAGCAAGCAAGTTACATGAATGTGTGTATTATTCAACCGTTTTAATAAACATTTAAAAATGCTCAGGACATTTTCATCTGCTGCATGAGAAACAGTCCAGACTGCACCACAGAAGAGCTCAGAGAAAAGTGTGTGAGATGGGACTGTTAATGAGACATACATTTGCCAGAACAACAATTATCCCATTGCTTGCTTCAACAGTGACACCAGCCACAGTTTTAACCAACTGCAAAAAAAAGTATCCATTACCCTGCAAAAGTAACAGAGTTAGGAAAGGAGTTGATTTAAACTGAAGCAGGTATTTACAAACTTTTGAATAAGAATAGTGTTTTTGCTGCAGTGCTCCTCATTACAACTGTTTACCTCTCTACTCAGTTTTAATACACAGTTTTGTATTTTTGCCATTTTTAGAAGTATCAAAACTCTTGTCTGTTGTACTGATGTACTTTTATAAACCTCAAAGGCCTGAGGGTCACAAAATGTCTTGCATTAAGAGACTGAAAAGGACATTACTTTCAGGCTCTTATACAACAACACAATATCAGATGGTTGAAAAAGAACCCACTTGACCCACACAACTTTCCAACACCTATCAGCACTTTTCCTAAACAGACAATTAGGGATATACCTGGTGATACAGTTACAAATGCAAGCGTAATCTAATTGTTCTTAAATTAATATTCTTAATAATAACTGACACCAGTATGACATTTGGGCAGTAGCACTCGCCTCTGTACCGAGTGCTCGTGGGAGTGCAAAATTAAGCAGACAGTCAAACATGTGCACATGAGCAAACACAGACAAAACATCACACATCAGCAACCGTACAAAGCTGTATGTAGGAAACAATGGGAGGAGGGCCGAACAAACAACTCACATTCACAAAGCGACTAAGGCTAAGCCTATGATTTGGAGAGGACAAGGATTTCACAAATGGGTTTTACAGAAAAGGCTATTTAAAGGAAGAAAATCTGAGTCACAGATACTATTAGCACACAATTCAATTGTGACCTTAGAGGGAGGAGGGTGGGGGTAGGAACTCTACGCTCATACGGGTCAAAACAAACAAAACAAAAAGAATCTCTAAAAATAATACAATCAACCCACAACTACCACCTTCATCTTGATCACCCTGTAATATCAGCAGCAACCCCCACATCCCCACTCACTATCCTCACTCACAGCCAAGAAGCTTGAATGAGGCTCTTTTATCCTCACTATTCACACGTGACCAAAATGTAGCCAAAATGTACTCAACAATGCCAACTGCAATCATTTGGCATTGCTTAACATTTTACATTGCACAAATCATATTCTACTAGTTATTTTCAAATTCTAGACTATCAAGATTATTTTTACGCTGGGTTGATGTTATTTTTTTAAGCTTATTTTTAATTTATGCAAAAAGTGCAATATGTAAAAGCCATTAGCTGCCTGGGCACTAATTAAGATTTCCACTGGTTCACTGCAAATTCAGTCACTTAGCCTGATGCTGTAATGCCTCCAAACAAGCTGTACCTTTACAAGCTGATTTGTTTCATGACTGAACGCTTCACAGACCTCAGCTGACTGCAAACTTCTCACCACCATTTCAACACAGTCTAAAGACAAAACACTCTGGTGTGGCGTTAGGCTGTCAGTGCCACACAGTACTCACAACAAGAGTGAAGCATCAATCAGCACACATAACAGCATCCCTAACACACACACCCTAATTCACATACTTTTTACAAATCTCAAACTTGAATGTTCACCTTATAACAAGAATTTGTAACTGTCACCCACACAACCAAAAGCATCACTTACTAAGAGAGGTAATGTCAAAATACCTGTATCTACACTACATTAACTTACATGGCATTGTACAAAGTACATTCCATCGTTGAGTTTCTATTTTAAATGCAATGTTTTTTTATATGTCTAGGCAACTATCCAAACAGGACACTTGGAAATTCAAATACCTCTACAGTCTTTAGGGAAATAATCAAATCTTTATGACATATTTATGTGTCCCAAACAACTAACCCATACCTATTAGGTAACATGTCTGTCAAGTTTGTGCTATATTCCCATTCGATAAATGTCCAACACTCAAACTGAGCCTACTATTATTACCCACATTGTATATACAGGCTTGCACACTGCCAATGCTCCTTGTCAGCATGTGGTTGCTGTCCACTAGAGCAGTGTTTTTTTTAAACTTTTTGTGTCCAAGGAAAACACAAGGAGAAGACAATATTTCAGTATTTCACTTCATTTTACATGTCATCATTGACTCATCGATTGTATCGCCAGAGAAAGGCACTTATCATAGACTGTTCACAGCATCTGGATCTAGAGTGTCACCACTAAATTAGTGGTTCATCGCCTTATCAGACAAATTCACAAAGTTTAAAAATTTTTTAAAAATACTTGTTTTTACCACCTATGGCTCAGATCCGGCTCTATTTTGAACCAAATAAGTTTGCCCGCCCCCCTTCTCCCAGAACAGATGTTCCCATGTCCCTCTTTAGCTTGTATGACACTATATTAGCATCAGCCAACTTCTCCAGACAGATGATATATTCAGGATGATTGCTGTTGACATTTCATCTGCAGCCGAACCCATAAAACAGGAGCTTCTACTAACAGATTTTCTTTAGATGGTGGCTTGTCTGCACTGGTGGTTAATCATGGTTTGCTTCACACAAGAAAGCAATCCATTTTTCCCCTTATTAATATCCTCGCTTTGAATTAGGGCCTTTGATGGTCCTTACAATTCCCACCATCTAGCACTTGCAGAAATGAACCGGGGTCCCCTTTTGAGAGAGGATTTATAAAGTTGTTTTTTTAATATATTTTTTTCTTCTTCTTTTCAGGGAAATAAGAATGTACATAATTGTGTAGTTGTATATTGTATTAATAAAGTATGGTTGTCACAAATTCCCACCACACACCTGGACTTTCCTCACAGGAAGCCATTTGAGAACCACTGCACTACAGGACACGTAAACATTGCCAATAAACATTGAGGATTACAAACACGTGATAGCCTTCCTTAGCAATAATTATGCTTAGGGACAAAAGGAATAAAGTTAACTTGTGAAAAGGTGCCATTTGTATGTTATCAACAGTTGGCAGACAGCTGTAAACCCTGTGATGAGGATGGAGGTAAAAAAAAAAAAAAAAAAAAGAAAAAAGAGGCAATTCTTGCTTGCCTTATCTGCAGTTCTTTGGACTCCAGTTTACCTGGCTTGCCAGGGTGTAGTCTTATCAGCTGTGCCTCCATGTTGCTCACTGTCAAAATTAAATTTGGATCATATTCTGCAAATAACTATACCTAAATAATATCCAAAAACATTCCACTTGTCACCTCTTTAAACCTTGCTTTCTGTGATTTCTGTGCAACTGTGGATCAGTAACTTTCTTCATTCTTCATCCGATGTGACACAAGCATTTCGTTTTCACTTGCAGCTTGTTCAAGGGCGAGACAGGCGAGGTTTATGTTAACATTATCCTACACATGTAACCAAAACCAACACAAATTTGAATAGTAATTCAGAATTACAAAATTATATGACTCCTGAAATTCATTCCCCTATTAGGTGCCACATTTAGCTTTTGTGGATCCAAGAAAAATCCAGCATTTTATCAACTTATAATGTGACCTGGTAACAGACTTCAGGTTGAGCATAGTTTTATTTTGTACATGCTTCACTCTCTAACCAGCTTCTCTATTGGTAAACCCCAGATTCCACCTCAGTACCAAGAGAATCAGTAGGTTCTCAACCACACACTGAAGTCCCCACCACATTAGCTCCCTTTTTCACTCAGCCACTCTGAAGATGGATCCAAAGCCTTTGCCACCTATGAGTACTGTAGGATGCTGACCAAGAAGATTTGCCTGAGCTGCTGCCTCAGCTGGCGCCACCAAGCTAAGACTGAATCTCACTTCACCTGCATCACCCTCCCTCTTGGGGAACAGCAGCAGCAGTTCAATTCAGCTCCACACGAGCTTGGCCCTGGTGATGGAGTTAGCAGTCCAGCTGGCTCACTCCTTGGCCCACGTTGCTGATGTTCCAAAGGAAGAGGAGAATTGTATGCACTGGGGTTTTATATAGGTAAGGCAGTGTGCTGTCTTACCCACCTGATATGGCGATGAGTGCAAAAATTTGACTTTGGGTGCCAAGGCACAGTGTCAAGAAGCAAAACTGCTTTTACAAATCATGTCAACAATTTGCCTTGAAACCAGCATAAATTTTTGTCCTCCACACATATTGTGAGAACAACATGTAGGCAGCATGTAGGCCCATGCTGTTTACAGTCATGGTGATACACTGAGCAGTCTGAGATT
The DNA here is from genome assembly GCA_015106735.1 of Paratilapia polleni. Taxonomy (NCBI): domain Eukaryota; kingdom Metazoa; phylum Chordata; class Actinopteri; order Cichliformes; family Cichlidae; genus Paratilapia; species Paratilapia polleni. The sequence continues at coordinate 25,278 of VUQI01028474.1, read as the reverse complement.
AGCTATAATCTCAGAGTCAAGGAGGAGGACTGACACGTTAATCCTAACTAAGCCCCCCCCCCGATACACAACATAGTTATGGCACACAAGAGTTGAGAGCATTCATATCTATAAGGATCAGTATAATGGTGTACTGTCTATTAATTTCTCTGTTGGCTGTTCAAAAGATACAGAGGTTAGTAGTACTATTACTATATATATATATATACATATATACATACATACATATACACATATATATATATACACATATATACATACATACATATACACATATACATATATATATATACACATACACATACATACATACATACATACATACATACACACACATATATACAGTTAAGTCCTTAGGTATTTGGACAATGATAGAGCCTAACCGATATAGGATTTTTAAGACTGATATCAATATTTGATTAATTAAAAATCCAATATATTGGCCGATATTTTTGTTTTTTCAGACACATGAAACAAACAGATTTCCCTAACATTTGTTATGTATATGTCCTTACTCAGATAATAGGATGATGCAGTTCGAAAATAATCTTGTTTTATTGTCACAAGTCATGGATTACGCATTTACGCTAGAGACGCACCAATTGTCAAGGTCATTATAGTTAACTAAAACTAAACTAAAAACTAGATGTGAAAAAACATTTTAGTTAACTAAAATAAAAATAAAAAACTAGACTTTTGAAAAAAAAAATTAAAACTAACAAACGATTTTGTGAATTTGGAAAACTAAAATAAAATAAAAATATAGAGGACATATCCTAAGTTTTAGTATTTGTTAATTTGGTAATATTTGTCATCACAACTTCCCTGATAAGGCTTTGGTGGACATGTTCATTGAGACTTTGGATGTCTACAAGACTGTGAGTCAATTGCTTTCAAGAAACTCTGTGTTTATATTGTAATATCTATACTGATTTTCCTAAATCTTACCTCTAGCATATGCCCTAAATACAATAATACTTAAAAAGACTAAAACTAACACTGAAACTAATAAAAACTAAACTAAAACTAAACATTTTCAAAGAATAAAAACTGCACTGAAACGAGCAAACCCATTCTGGGAACTAATTGAAACTAAACTGAATAAAGAACAAAAAGTCAAAACAAAATAAAAATAAAAACTGATAAGAAAATATAAAACTATAATAACTGCAAATTGCGACTGTGACCTGTTAATACAGATTTTTGCAGATTCCGATTTTCTAAGAACTATAATTGAAAGCATATACAAACAAAAATCAACTTTTATTCAATGCAAAATATTATTTTCATAATAAAAGAAATTATTAAAATTTGCAATTTCCCCCAAACTGCAGTAAGTTACTGGAAAGAGGTACAAATTAACTGAGAATGAGCTGATGTACACCCACCTTTGCTTGATATATCTTACCTTACCAAACAAAAGCAGGTGCAGCAGATTTATATAACAAAACAAATGTCATGTACTTACATTATTTTCTAGTATGTTTATAAATTCGCCAGATAACAGGACATCAACCCTTTTCTCTTTTTCACTTGTCTCCATAATTTTCCTCATATCTGCTGAGGCTGCTGGTTTGTGGCTGGCTCTGAGCTCTGTCTACTTTAGATTTAGCCACTTTTCTTTTGTTAGCTTCTTTAAAATGTCCATGTTTAAGTGTCTGATTAGGTTTGTTGTCAGGAATGTTTTTGTGGTGGCTTACTCTGGCGAACTTTGTGTCTTCACTTACAGTGAGGAGCTTCCATGCCAACATGTTAGCATGTGGCTATAAGTGTGCGCGCAACTATTTGCTTGCGCCGCTGTGCATGTGTTGCGCATGCATGGAACGGATCAGCTCGTAACTGGTCATATGGTAGGCTGACTGGTCGGTCACCGGTCTGGGCTGAGAACACTGGAAATCAGCCGATTATGGTCCCTGCCTGGCCTGCAACTTCCCTGTTACCTACAGAGTGCCCTCTGATGGAAAACCTATGCAACATCAACCCTCATATAATGTTTGAAGGGTGTTTCTCCTCTCTCTTCTTGACTTTTAAAATTTTCATTCATCTGGCATTAAAAATGCCGATACCGATATATTACCGATAAATAGCCAATATCGACCAATATAACAGCAATGACATATTTTTTGTTATTTTGCCTCTGTACACCAGTATCACCATGTATGGCATTATCCATTTATCATTGTATGATTAAGAGACAAAAAGACCAACTGTGATGAGACAAACACGTCTGTTGTGGCAGTCCTCAATAACCTTCAGCTCTTTTTTCACGCAGTCGGACACATTCCAACTCCACTGTCTTGGACTGCAGCTGGTCACAGTAGTCCTTGTTCTGCTGCAAAGTGAAGGCCACTCTAAGCAGAACCAAGGTTAAAACCAAGAGTTGTTGAGTTGTGATCACTAAGGTTTCAGAATAAAACAAAGGGAATTGCTTTACAAGCTGTAAAAATTGCAGTCCGACTGCCAGACAAGAAACTCACTGGAGAGAGAGCTGATTATTGTCCCGTTATCCACTTGTCACAAAGTGGACTTTCAAGAGCATCATCTTTTTTGGTATTACTTAATAATTCATTTAAGAAAGTATGGTGCATGTCCTTACGCAAGCACCCTTCTAGTTACTAACTAATTCTATGGGAAACACTGCATATGTTTAAACACTTTAAAAATACTAACATACCAAACTACTCATCGGTTATTCATACACACGGATTAAAAAAAAAAAAAAAAGATCACTGGGACAGCAACGGTTTCTATTCATGAGATAGATCTGGTTTTGCAGCCCCATACCCTTCACTAAGCTCAACAGATTCAAAAAAGCACCCTGCTACAGCACAGGGGAAAGAAATTACCAAGACACAATTGCCAACAAAACGGATGTGTCTAGTGAGTAGCAGTAGTAGAACACAGTATGTCAGATACACCAGAAAACACTGTCTAGTGGTGCCCTCTGAATTATGAATTCAGGTAAGCTATTTAACAATCCAACAGCCAATTCAAAAGAACCATAGGGACAGCTTAAGAAGCAACATATCTTGGCCAGCACAGCAAGCCCCATCATACAGCATGACCACTAAACTTCAGACACACACAAACAAACATGGGATAACCAATAAACCGCTCCTTGACTGACTGGTCTACTAATCATAAAACTACAGACAGAAATGCTTTAAGATTAAAACCAACTAAACATATGAAAATAGCAAAAGGTTTTTAAAAACCTATTAGGAGAGAAAGTCCGCAAAAGACCCTAGCTCACACTAGGAGAAAGCCAAAAGCAACATGTGTGTCAAGCTATAAAAAGGCATTATGAATTGATAACACAATGAAGAAGAGGCAGCTAAGAACTCTACAGTATGCCGCTTCAACACTTCTGTCTTTAATTAGCACCAGTGGAGAGAGCTAATCAGACATGCCGCAAATAGAAAGCACAAAATAAAATCTGTTGGAAGCTTCACCATTATAAAATGAAGAATTGAAATTTTACTGTGTTACTGTAACACTTTTTTTTTTTTTTAAGTAGCCATTAGTTGAAATCCTATTTAAGACTGTCAGACTCAAGGTTAAGGTCTGCTACTTTGGTTTCCATTTTATGTGACACAATTTTGAGGTAGACTTCAGCCACAACACCATCATAACAGAGCCAAATGGCATGTGTTTTGTAGAGTTCAAAATATTAAAAATGTCTGGTGTTCAAAACTCAACAGCAGAAAAACATCTTAATTTACTCAGAAAATATAGGTACTTGTTGTGAATCTCCAGCCTGTAAAACATTTCCAAACATGTCAATCTGGTTCCATTGATAAATCCCTGCTCTAAATTTTTTACATCAGTAAGGCATCAAAAGGGCATCAAAATATTTACTAGCCCACTGGTAGGTTCTTGCACAATTGATGGAAAGGGAGGATGAGAGAGATATGGGTAAGTTATAATGGGGACGAATAAGGAAGCATCCTGTTCGCTATTTTGCACAACTTCCTCCCACAGCCCTTAGAATTTGAGAAATAATATTGCAGGGTGGAAACACTGACATTTCCGTATGTGTGTATGACTGAGCATGCATGCGTGTGTACACAACGGAAAAAAAATAAAATAGGAGAAGTAAGAAGTAACACCTAACAAAATAAGTGTGTGAACAATAAATGTAATGAGGCTGTTTATTTTAAGTAAATGACGAGAGAGAAAACTAGCCTGTAGTAGAGAAACCTGTTTAATAAGTTTCAAGTGAAGAGTGAAAAGCCAGAGGATGAAAAGTGCTGTAAATATTCAATAGATGTAAGCACATGGGCATTTGCTGAAAACACTTGAGTACAGGAAAATGAGCGTGAAGAAGAGTGACAGAAACGATGACGCAGAGAAACAGAAGGCTCAGTTTGCCCTTCAGGCTCTATTGCACTAGAAAACACAAGTACAGCAGCAGACACACCTCTAAGCTGCCACAGACCGGAAGGCCCGTTTCTGTACAGACGCTGCACACTACCGACACCAAAAATGAAAGCTACACAATCTGACAAGACCAAGAAAGAGTTGTGACAATGATAGTTTGTTTTCTGTGACCGAGACTCAACTCTTCTTTCACACTCTCTTCAAAAATAATTCAGCATTTTATTAAGTGCAACTATGAAGAATCCCAAAAACAAAACAAAACAAAACAAAACAAAACAAAAAAAAAAACAAAAACACACACACACAACACTTGATGGCAACCACAACTCTGCCCTTGTTGAATTTCGAGGCAAAAAACAGACTTTCAACATCTTTTACAGTCAGTTACTACGGGCTGCTTTCACAAAGTAAACCAGTTACTTAGTGTGGGCAATATTGATTAAGTCTTTTGTCACACTACATCCAGTTTTAGAGCTGCACCTAAAGATTATTTTCATTATGTATTAATTTGCTGAAGTGACTGTTATTCTGTCAAATAAAAAAACAGAACAAATACCCACAACAACTTTAAAAATGAGATAATGTTATCTAATGTCTTTTGTCTTCAGAACAACACAAACACTGATTTGTAATATACTTGTTTAATACAGCAAATATTGTGGCAGTTTTCCAGATACAATACTGCATTGCAATGTCAGTTTTTTTTTTCTTTACAGAGATAAATACACTATTCTGACAGTAACTGTGCTGATCACAGGGCATACTTCATGCTAAACCAAATTTCCTGGGTTATACACATGTTCCTGTAACACTTCTACTATGCAGTGTCTTAATGTGCTGCAATAATCGCCTGTACTTATTCAGGTAAAAATCTCTTTTGCAAGACTGACCTGTAATCAGACGTCATAGGCTCACAAATGTAACTGGTGAAAGTCTGAGATTTAAAAGAAACACAATGACAACCACCTAAGAGAAAGTGAGATTATATTCTAAGTAATTGTATTTCAGTGGTTTACTTGCTCTGCAATCCAATGCGTGCGTTTCCCAGGAAATTCATCACTGGCAATTTTATTACACAACTCAGCTCTCACATCCAGTCACAACAGGCTTCAGAGAGAGCAGCTGTTTTCTGATCTGTGCAGTGCAATATCAACAAAGCAAAGAGAGACTACAATGCACATTAATAAATATGTCCACAACTTTAGGATTATTCCAACAGGTATCTTTATTCCATGTAACAACTGAAGTCTGGGCAGACCTTTTGTCTATCTTCAGAGTAAATGATTAGTGGTATTTAAAATTACTGACATGTGCCCCAATATTGTTTATTAGGTCTCACAAACGACCTTTGAATTTGCCCCTTTTAAAAAATTTTTTATACAAGATTTATACTTTATTAGTATGCAGTGGAGACCTGTTGGTTAGTGGACACTGGCTCACTTGTAGTCGATCCATGATTTGTTGTGTGGATTCTCCTTCATTCACTCTGTTGTGAGTGGCTAAAACTACTAAACAAGCTACCTACATTCAGGCTGATTTCTTGTCAACAAAAACAGAGCATAATAATTAGTGGGCTGTCTTTCAGTTTCTCACCTGTCTGTGGTCAAATTTATCATTAACATGGATGTATGTACTTAGTTGTAACATCTGGTTTCTTTTTAATAAGCATAATAATTTTGCCTTTTACCAGTGGTGCAGGTTTTCTGCCATTGCTCAGTTCTAGACCTAGAAATACAGGGTTTTCATTTGCCCAAGTCACCAGAAAATGTGCTTAAACATTTAGTCAGTAGTTTGTACTATATACAATTGTATATTAAAGACAGAAAGACTGTTGCTTTCTTGACTCTAGAAGAAACTGACATTTCCAGATTAAATTCTGACACGTGCTTTATGCAACATTATATCTGTTTACACTGTGAAGAATTAAATCATATCACTTAGATTCTGGGCTGCATTTTACAGTCTGATCAATGGCAATACCAAGCCCCACTAAGAAGTCTCAGTGCAAAGCTGGCAAACTTTTATTTGGTTACTTTTTAGGTTAAATACACATCAGTTATGTCAAACCAGGAGTTTTATCTGGGATGCCTTATAAACAACCCTTGATTCCACCAAGTTAGCGTGTGACCACAGGTGCAACATCTCAAAAACTTCAACTATATATAGAGGGGCTGCAGAAATTTTCTGCTCCAAGTTTTTCAGCACCCATTTACCTTGCAACTGTGTTTTTAGAATCAACTGAGTCATTTAAGCTTCACACCACCTGTAACTTGTTATTATCACTGACTGCACACCCAATGCACATTTTCTGCCTTCCTTAATCTCCTTATCTGCATTTCACCTTTCTGGCTTCTTTCCTACTCTCTTTTGCTTTTTGTCACACTCTTCCCTTCACTCCTTCTCAATTTGTCTCTCCCTCTTTCTGCCTCCCCCAGACTTCACTCACTGATGGCTCACTTGCTTTCCTTGTTCAGCCTTGCTCTGTAAAATACTGCCGTTCACACTGAGCCAAGAGGCCCCTGCCACTAGCAGTCCATTAACCACTCCAGTTTCACGCTGGCACTCAGTCATCCTATTCTTCAGCTCGCAGTATGCTCTTCTTCTCCTGAGATGTATGGAACAGGAAACCGTGTCTGTGCGTACCTATAGCCCTTCTCAGACACAGGATAAGCAACACTGCCAGCTTCATTAATTCATTAAAGTGAGGGCATCATTCAGACATACCAAGGACAATAATGGAGAGAGCCATGTGATGCATGCAATATTTGCTATAAGCATGGACAGTAAATCAAGGGAAGTATAATGCACGAGGTCAAACTTTTCATCTTACAACATGTTGGACGAATGTGGGTGTATTCCAGCACATTGTTTTTTTTCCTCAGATCATTGCTGTTAAGGACAATGTCCAAAACAATAAAGCTTTGTGTGAGCTGAGGAAATTACAAAGAGACACTCACATTTGTAATGTTGTGCATTACTACCCATTTATCAGCTGCATGCAGCTGACACTTGTATTGTGTTGAATGGGATACGTAAATGTTTCTAGGACCGACCTATTAAGATTGCTGTTGTGACTTTTACATTAAATTGCCAGGATATTCATTCAGACCTGAAGCTGTCACATTAAGATGCAGAAAGATTAATGGAAA
>VUQI01028474.1:0-17729 GCA_015106735.1 Paratilapia polleni | reverse complement strand
TTAAAAAAAATTAAAAAAAAAAAAAATAAAACAAAAAAAAGAAAAAAAAAAAAAAAAAAAAAAAAAAAAAAAAAAAAAAAAAAAAAAAAAAAAAAAAAACACATCCAGAAGGAGTGTGTGCATTTGCACAAAACAGACCCATTGTGCACCAAAGCAAATTCTTAACTGCTGCACTTGACACAGAGTCAGACTCAGCATGTTGCTAAAGAGTTGTGACCTGACTGGCTTAATTTGTGCTGTTATGGTAAATTAAACATTTGCTGAGGTGGTTCCCCCAGGATGTTGGTGCACTGCTGCACAAAAGGCACATGCAGGCATGAGCTTTTATGCTTGAAGGATGATCCACTTATCTTTGCTATTAATCAGACTTTTAATGATAAAAAAAACAACATAATAACCTGCATTCAACCCTTCAAATTCATGGCCATTGGTGACAATTTGGGTTCTGAGATATAAAACCACTTTCAAGTGAGACAGACAGTGAAAAACAACTACCTCATTATTTCACTGAGTGTTTTTGGTTGCACATTCTGTGGCTGTTAGTGGTTAAGTGTATTGTGGTTTCCTCAGAATGGGCAATACAAGTGTGTTAATGTAGTTAAAGGGGTGGAATAATCAGTATGAGGATATACAATGATCCATTTTGTAATCCTGAGACTAAGAGACTAAAGACATTATTTCTATGCATTCTTCTCACAGCTCAACCATTCCTTAACTACTGATATATAAAAATGAAAGAAAATAGAAGAAAATCGCATCCATTATAATACATTTACTGTCCAACTCCGAATATTCGGCAAGAGACAAATATACACTAACCAACCACTTTATTGGGTACACCTGTTCAACTGCTCATTAACGCAAATATCAAATCAGCCAATCTCATGGCAGCAACTCAATGCATTAATGCATGTAGACATGGTCAAGATGACCTGCTGAAGTACAAACTGAGCATCGGAAAAGGGAACAAAGGTGATTAAAGTGACTATGAACATGGCAGTGGTAGTTCTCTGGGTGAAAATGCCTTGTTGACGCTAGAGGTCAGAGGAGAATAGACACACTGCTTTGAGCTGATAAGAAGGCAACAGTAACAAATAACCATTCTTTACAACCAAGGTATGCAAAAGAGCATCTCTGAATGCACAACACGTCAAACCTTGAAGCAGATGGGCTACAGCAGCAGAAGACCATATTGGGTACCACTCCTGTCAGCTAAGAACAGGAAACTGAGGCTACAATTCATAGGGAATCATTGGACAGCTGGAGATTTGAAAAACGCTGCCTGGTCTAATGAGTCTGGATTTCTGCTGCAACATCAGTAGGGTCAAAATTTGGCATCAACAACATGAAAGCATAGATCCATCCTGCCTTGTATCAAAGGTTCAGGCTGCAGCTGGTGGTGTAATGGTTTGGGGGATATTTTCTTTGCACACTCTGGCCCCCTTAGTACCAACTGAGCATCATTTAAACACCACAATCTACCTGAGTATTGTTGCTGACCATGTCCATTCCTTTATGACCACAGTGCACCCATCTTCTGATGGCTGCTTCGAGCGAGATAACATGGCATGTCACAAAGCTCAAATCATCTCAAACTGGTTTATTGAACATGACATTGAGTTCACTGAACTCAAATGGCCTCCACAGTCACCAGATCTCAATCCAATTGAGCATCTTTGGGATGTGGTGGAACAGGAGATTCACGGCATGGATGTGCCACAACTGGGTGATGCCATCACGGACCAAAATCTCTGAGGAATGTTTCCAGCACCTTGTTGAATCTAAGCCACAAAGAATGAAGGCAGTTCTGAAGGCAAAAGGGGTCCAACCCTGTACTAGAGATGTACGTGGTAATGTGGTCTGTGAGTGTTTATTCTGCTAGCACACTCATTTTTGCATCAAATTCAACAGGTTTGTCTTCTTCCACGTTAAGGAAAAATGTAAAAATCGACATGTCTGTTAGTGCAAGACATCCTCTGGCACAGTTTCAAATCTCTGAAAGGTCAAATACTATAATTCTGTCTTAAAATCCAACCCATGGTAATATCAAACTGACTAAAATGACAATATAAAATGCCAACAACCAGTTACCTACAAAACCATTTCTAAGAGAATTACAGGGATATCTCAGGAGCCCCAGAACAGCATGCAAGTTACTGCCAAACTCAACAGATCAAGCTAGAGCCAGACTCTGATCTAGAATTCACCTTGTCTTCCAAACAGCTGTCCAAGGTAATGATCCCTGGCTAATCCACACCGTGCCTTCCTGCTGTGTTGAGTAAGCATGTTTATGTCAACAGCAAGGATGCTGATCCTTTCCGTCTCTCTGGGCCTCAAGAGCACAGATAGCTCTTTAGGGAGTACAGATAAAACAACCTGCTTTTTAAACAAAATATCCTGGCTACATTCACTGTAAGCGCAGTGAATAAAGTTTATCATTACTGTTAAAACATAACTCCAAGTTAACACATGCCTGAAGACAGCCTGTGTGTGTCACACATACACACACACTCACATGTTCCAGCTTACAGGCATGCTTATACACAGCAGGGGAGCATTACACCACTACAGCATGCATCTGTGGGCAGAACTATAGTAAACATTACAGGGGGTTGAGTTCTAGGTCAGGAAACATCTGAATCATGAAACTGATGAGTAAACTATAAAGACATTTATTTTGAGGAAATTAAGTAGAAGAATGGACATCTGAGACAAATTTAGCCTACTTAAACAGTCAGTGTTTGTTTAAATGTCAAATCTAGTTGAAGCCATTGCAACAACATATTGCATAAAAAAAATTAATTCTATTTCAAGCCTTGTTATGGTCATTGCATTGGTTGTTGTGCATGCCAAATGTGACGTCACCACAGCCCCGTAACCGTTCATACTGACACTTGAAGCGTGCCAGACCCGCTGCAGCCTCCTGAACAACAGGTATCACTACACAGAAAAAGAACCCTCTACAAAAAAGCTGATATAGAAACCAAAGTCAAAACAGGAAGCAAAGCGATCGCAGAGTTGTTTTTTCAAAGTTTTCTCAGGAACGTCTTATCTTTTCCAACTACTGCCTCCCTGCTTCCTTGCATCCCTAATTCGGGAATCTCTGAGCTCCTGCACTGATATATCACACAAATGGTGGTAAAGACCGACCTGCTTGTACGCTTACATTGGGTTACAAAGATTGAGAGCCATACGGCAAGCCGAAATGGCAACAAAGTGCGGTGCGCGCCAGCAGCTGTGATATCACTTTTGACACGCGCTTCTGTTTGCTAAGGTGACAACGGCGAGCATAAATGGGCCATTAGACTCCTCCAAAAACCATGACGGTGTCAAGCAAAAGAGATCACGATTAAATTGACAACCTGAGTCCCAGAGGACATAATAAAATGACATTCACAAACAGATGAGTAATGATATGAATACCAAATAGCAAGATGAAAGGAGCTGACTACCACATCAGAAATAGTGATGCACTAACCTGCCACTTTGTTAGGTACACCTGTATAACTGCTAGTTAAAGCAAATATCTAATCAGCCAATCACATGGCAGCAAATCAATGCATTTAGGAATGTAGACATAGTAGATATAACTACTTGTTACAACCAAGATACGTAGAAGCACAACACGTTGAATCTTGAACCAGATGGGCTGCAGCAGTTGAAGAACACACTGGGTGCCACTCTTGTCAGCTAAGAACAGGAAACTGAGGCAAAAATTCACACAAGCTCACCAAAAGACTGGAAAAATGTTGCCTGCTTTGATGAGTCTCCATTTCTGCTTCGACATTTGGATGGTAGGGTCAGAATTTGATGTCAACAACATGAAAGCATGCATCCATCCTGGCTTATATCAATAGTTTAGGCTGTAATAGTGTGGGGTCAAATCGTCTCAAGCTGGTTTCTTGAACATGACAATAAGTTCACTGTACTTCACTGTAATGGCCTCCAGTCACAAGACCTCAATCCAATTGAGCACCTTTGGGATGTAATGGAACGGGAGATTTACAGCTGACAAATCTGCAGCAACTGCGCAATGCTATCATGTCAATATGGCCCAAAATCTATGAGGAATGTTTCCAGCACCTTGCTGAATCTATGCCACAAAGAATTAAGGCAGTTCTGGAGGCAAAAGGGGTCCAACCCTGTACTAGAGGTGTACCTAACATAGTGTCCAGTGAAAAGACCAAAAAAGATCATTAAAAAGATCTTACTTTTACTAATGCAAATAAGTATTCTGCTTATATGTCATATTCTTAATCGAGTCACTTATGAGATTCCTGATCAATTTTCTTTGTTGGGGAAAAAAGTAAGGCTATACAGGTGTCCTTGCAAGAGTGTAGAAACATTAGAAAATATCTTAGATGTGACCCAGCTGTGCATGCAAGCTCCACTGCCATGATACTGTTTTGCAATGCACAACTGCCAGTAAAACAAGCCAGCATTCAGAAAAGGAATTGATAAGCTTGGAGGCATACAATTCTGATAAAAACCAGTTCTCAAATGGAACCAGTTTTCAATTCTCATTCCTAGTCATAAGTCTTATGTACTCCATCATGCATCACTGGTATGCCTAAGAAGGGTGAAACAGGAACATGATGAAGTCATAGATAAGTCAGTGCTAAAGACAAGATAGTTGAGGAAGCTGATGTCACACTGCAGATCAGGTACACCACATATAATTCTGAACTCTGCGTTGTAATAAGATTCTGCCAAAAATGGGCTCTTATTCCAGAAATAAAAGTGTACTGAAGCCGAGGATTCTAGGCACACAGGCAAACTCACACTTTCTAAGAAACTCAGTTAAAAATAGAGTCGGCTATGAACTGTTATCTCAGGTGATTGCACAATGGGTTTCTGTCAATGACTCATGTTTACTTACAGGCCTAGCCTACCTAATCATGTGTGTACATTAACACTGTTATAATACTAGGCATTAATTGCCACAACATTTTTTTTAATTGATTTACTTGTTTGTTTAGTCTTTGAAACTGAAATATTTTTCAAAAGCTGTATAAGAATAAAACCAAACATTTACTGTATATTATGGACAATTTGTCAATACACCACTGTGTGAGCATGCAACTGCCCTAATATGCCAGTCTTTAACACAAAAACAGGGCCTCAAACAAAGTCCAACTGCTTGTGTGTAATGTTGGGCTCACGTCCAAGTGGTACTACTTACATTTAAAAAAAAAAAAAGTTGTTTTTTTGTTTTTTCCACAAAAGACATGAAAAAAGCTGGTCTGCTGTATAAAACAATTTTCCTGTCAAGAGGATCTAAAACAAGTATTTAATTGGTGGGAGTTATTTATACTACTAACGATCCTGAAAACTTTCTGAAAGTGTTCATTTGGTCTGTGCATCCTCTATGGTTACCGTTTGTTACTGTATCAGTTTTCACCTGTTGCTAGACATGACCAAGCGTTATGTTACAAAACAGTTTGCTGATGACAGGCATCACTTACTGGGGACTCTTTGGCAGACAGGCACCACACTGAATCATAGGCGCTGACGCAGCCAAGTAGAAAGCACCTAATGTAATTTTGATTATGTCACCTTGAGAAAATTTAAGCCCCACCTTACCACAGAAAGTTAGTTCATTCATTTAACACAGTTCTATTTACATTTTTTGGCTTTGTATAACAATTAAAATGCATACAATTCTCTCTGCAGAAAATAATTATTATTAATTAGTACATATGCTTCTGCAAATGAAAGGGTTGTCTGTTGAGCTGTTGGCAGTTCGTCAGGACTGCACACGTTTATTTGAACGTCCATGTTTTCAAAGCTAGAGAAGCGAGCTACTTCCTCATATGCTAACTTTCTAGTACTTTGACCGGAGTCGTGAATCCTACATAACAACATTTCAAGCTGCACTGACAGCTGGTGAACAGCTAGCTTCAGGGGATGAATGTAATTACAGGTACGGTGGCAGCTCACCGCTTTGTAGCTTTACTTAAAACTTTAGAGGAAGATAATCCGTGGTTTATTGCAACAGTTTGGGGCCCACCCCCCACTGATACTTGGATGATAAAGGTGTAGCAAATTGAACCAGCGGGATACTCACAAATTTCTTTTTCCCATCTCCATCCTCGTAGTTCTTCTTTGATTTCTTTTCCTTCTTGGGACCAGCAGCTGAGGCAGAATTCCCCGAGGGTTGATCCATATTTATAAGTTAATCCGTTTCCTTTAATTGGGAGTCAAAATAAACACGTGCAGCGGTAATCTCCCCGTTTTCAGCTTTCAAACGCTAATGTTTGCGAAAAAGCCAACTCTTATACCCAGGGGCCTAGGCCAGTGCCCTGGCTAACTAGCTACAATTAGCACAGTGTTGCTAATAATTTGGTAGAAAGCCAAACGCACCAAACGAGCCCCTCGCTAAGACGCCTCTTTATCACTGAAGGAGGGAAATTCAAAGCACAGCCACAAGTCCTCGAAAAGAAAAGTACGAAAACAACCTGTTGCGTCAATAAAATACAAATGAGGACGTCACCCTGCTAATTCCCACATGTAACAAAACCCGAAGTTTTAACAATGCAGATTTTAGGTCCCGAAAGTATGCGGTACTAACTGAGCTAACCTTAGCTTCAGCTAGGCTAGCTTGTCGGCTACAGTAAGGTTAGGTAAAGGGGGAGAAAAAACTTTCCGCTTCCACGAGTTGTTTCGGCGACCACAACACGGGCGGCAAGTTGGTGTTGTCAATGACCTAAGTCGACGGTGTGTCCCAAATTTGTTTCCATGATTGCTAGAAGTTTACTAACTTTTTAACCCCTGGATGACAGAGGGGAGGCGAGTACGTCTTTAGCAGTGGAAAAGTCTTCCTGTTCTTCTGACAGTACGCTCGGAGTTGGGGAGGAGCCTGCACTCTGCTGCTTTACCTGAGAGGATTTAACTGACAGCACTGACTCCACTGCGTCCAGAGCAGCGCCGAAGAACAGTCACAGGGTTTTGGTTTTTTTTTTTGTTTTTTTTTTTACCAAGAATGCCATGCGAGTTCAGATTCAGACAGGTAACTGTTGGAGTGTTCACATGACGCAGAATTGAGAAACAAAGGACACTCAACAGTGTATTGTGTCATACATACATGTGTCACATTCTAGAACCTAAAGAAGAGAAGAAAAAAATCTACACTTCAGATGTCAGATGAGCAGTTTAATATGTTAGAATAAGAAGGCAGCACAGGCAAATTAATGTGAATTAAAAAGAAAAAAAGAAAAGAAAGAAAAAGAAACAGCTGGGAATAATAACAGTTTCTGGCAGGTTCTAATGTGGGCCTACTACTATAGAGGGGAGTAATGAAGTTCCTGTAATTACTTGCGTAGTTAAAGTAGTCCAGTTACTTTATTTTGCATTATGTATACTGTAACTGCAAACAAGTTCAAGGGTTCAGATTATACAAGGGAATAATTTGTTATTTTGAATTCAGTTTTAATGGGTTAAACATTCAACAGTCAAATAATACAAAATCATGATTTGTTAACAGCAAAAATGTAACACTCTGTCCAATGTGTCCTTGTGTGTGTATGAGCAATTTATATGAGCTTGAAAGTCAATATATTCTCTTAGGCAAGCTTTTTTTTTAAATTTCTTTATGTAGTTTTCTTTAAATAATTTTCCACAGTCTTGTTTTATTCTTTGTCAAGATGACAAGATGATCCCACACTGCTTCAATAATGTTGAGCTCCAGGCTCTGGGGAGGCCAGTCCATGACTACTAGTGTTCTACTGTGTGTTTTTCTATCCAGCTATGCTTTTACTGCATCAACAGTGTGTTTGGGATCATTGTCATGCTGAAAAATGAAGTTGTTTCCAATCGGACACTTTCCAGATGGTATTACATGGCGGATCAAAATCTGGCGGTACTTTTCTGTGTTCACAATTCTATCAATTTTGACAAGACCCCCAACACCACTGGCTGAAATGCAGCCCCAAACCATGACAGAGCCTCCACCGTGCTTTACAGATGGCTGTAGACACTTTTACCTCTCTCCTGTTCTCCTCTGTATATACTGATGACAATTTGAACCAAAAATTTTACATTTGGACTGATCACTCCATCAATCCAAACTGGACTGATGGATTGATCAAGACGTGTGTGCACATTACACGTGGACACCAAGACAAATTCCTCGTTTGTGTACAAACTTGGCAATAAAAATTATTCAGATTCTGATTCTGATTCTGACAAATTACACAACCTGTTGTTGTATAACACAGACCATTTCTAATGAGGCTTCAGCGAATAGAAGATGGATCAACTAAAGAACCAGATGCATCTCTCAGGTCCTGTGTTAGGTCTTTGCTGGATTTTTTTCTTATTTCTTAAGGGCATGACTTTCAGATACTGTTCATCTATTCTAGATAGTTTTTTAGGCCTGCCACTTCTTCTTTTGTCCTCCACTTGTCTTCTTCAAGTATTTTAAGGTAACACTATGCACCATGCTAAGATATGCCACGTTTTCAGCTAATAGCTCTTTGGGAATCTTTGGCACTGCTATTTTATGCCTGTGAGACTATATATAAATAAGTGGTGGCTCAAGACTTGTGAACAGTATATATATTAGTTATATTAGTTATTTAGTCCTGCACTACATCAGTTCAAGGGAGGTTTCAAAGGGCAAGTCAAAGAGTTTTTCTTTCTTATTTTATTCAAATTCATGTAGCATGTAGCTAAATAAGAAAGAACGTTGCCTGTAACAAAAGACTACAAAAGACTTCTGTAGTTCTCCCAACCCTTGCCACTGTTTTTCTGTTCACATTACAAGAGTCTTCTCTCAGGGACTTTTTTTTTTTTAAATATCCATCACTCTTATTCTCTGAAAATGTAGGTGTAGGATTGACCTAAAAACCTTTACTCAGGCTTTTAATATTTCACACTCTTTGATAATACGCAGACAGTTCATCTCATTCCCACAGGCTGCATCTGAAAAGGAATTTGGTTAATGAAGTCGGTTCATGTTCGGTCTTTTGTTTTGTGCAGTTTTTTTTTTTTTTTTAGGTCTTGGCCCTGTTGCCTTTTTGGACCGTAACCTGGTTGTGCATACAAATAACCGGACTTCGGGCTCCACCTAGCGGTGAAAACATAAACTTCAGGCGCTGCAGTGTGGCCAGAGTCAATAGGCTACGGCTTGTCAGGCAATGTTAATTGACCAGCAGAAAGCAATTGTGGTGTATCCTGCTCTATACTGTTCTTTATTTTGATTTCTTTTGATACACAAATGCAGTTGGCAAAGGGCAATGGTTAGAAAAATAAATATACAATGCAATTACAGTGAATCACTGCATGAGGAAGGAACATAACCCATTTTCTGAATGTGCTAAATAATCGTCCAATTGTTAGCAGAATGTCTTCCAAATAAGCGCATTTATTTGGACATCCATTCAACGCTGAGCAAATGTGGCCTTCTGTCTCCCACTTGAATGGTCTGATTTCAGGGCTTCAGATCTAGATTGTTTTAATTATGCACCACAGACAAAAATAGTCACCATGTTTAGCTCGTTTCAGTGTAATTTTACGTCTCAAATGAAGCATTCGGGAAACAGTGACTGAATATTGAAAAGATAAATGTTTAGAAGTTATTTGGCTTGGGTAATTTCGAGATATAACGTCCAGCACTTGAAATTCAGCGCTTCTCTTCGTCTCAGACTTATACAAACCTGTGTTCACATTACACGCGGACAAGTCACGCACTCACACACACGCGGGCACAGGATTACAGAGATAGGCTCGTTCTATCTGTCTTGGTATGTGAGAGATGTTTTCCAACAACAAGATTGGAGAGGATTTGCGCATTACCGGTGGCACTGAAACAGCCAACAGTTTGGTTTATCGCAAAGGACTCGTCATACTTTAGCCTCGAGTCTTCTTTCTTCGGAATATTAGGGCTATAAATTGTGGGAGAAAGGTTAATTAAAAGTGAAGGTGCAAGATAAGACGAGCAGCCCTATGGCACTCGTAAAAGCGCCTCTACGGACGCATTAGATGATAAACAGTTGGTCCTTCACATCAGCTGCTGCAGCATCATCTTCAGCATCGCTATTCATTTACAGGTGCACAGACGAAAATACTGCCACTTCAGAGTACATTTGAATATCTTTATGCGACGATATATGGCACAATCTGGCATTTAATAATTTTACAATGGACAAAAGGTTGGAAATCGTGTGGTGATTGTTTCGTTTCACAAGACAAGACAGTTAAGTTACAGTGTTACAAAATATTTAACATACAGACTACTGTATAGACCCTTTCTATGTTGACAAAGTGAGTCGTGTTAATTAAAAAAGAAAAAAAGAGGTTCACCTCAAAAGGGCCAGTGCCAACATTTGAAGCCAATTAAATGAGGTATACAAGCTTGGGAGCATAGCTGTATAGGAATACATATTGATCGCGCTTTGTGTACAAGACGGCTTCAGCAATTATTTACCAGAAAATACAGAGCTGTGGGTCACTAATGTCAGGAATGATAGGCCACTGTTACCTTTCCAACAGCCGCAGACCTACAACACTCTTTGCTATCTTTTTGAGTTGGGGCCCTGGGTCTTATAACTAAAACTGTGGGCAACATGTACCGTAAATAAGTCCTTGACGGATCAGATTCCAGGTTACTGAGGCCTTAGGTGGTCCAAGACAACTAACAAAGGCAACAACTTCATTTGTCCAATATGTGCAGCAGCAGGTCAGGGATCATCCTTAAACCCCCTGACAGGAATCTCACTAAATACCAGTAATCCAAGAAATTGGTCCTTTGGAGTCTGGCCTACTTGTAGGAGGTCCGAGCCTCTCTCAGTGACCTGTCATATGGCATGGAGGCGAAGAAAGAGTTCCGGAGCTGACAGTTGATGAAGAACACAATAAGCAGCACCAACAGGAAAAGCAGTAGGCACATTACTATGTATGTGATCAGGTCCGGTTTGTGGAGCTCGCCCTCTCGTAGTCCTCCTCCCCCTCTTCCGGTGGTGGGTCTCAGGAGAGCGGCCACGCTTACCGAGCCACCTTGGGAGGCATTCAAGGAGGAGGGGGCGTGTGTGGTGGACTGTGCCATGAGCACCAGGTCGAAGTCTGGGGTGTCGGTGGAGTTGAGTAGGATCTGCCTCAGCATGGCGCCCCGCGGGCTCACCGACAGCGCTGGTCTGCTGGAGAATGAAAACATATGGAGAAGGTTATGGAGCCTACTGACCCCTTGTTTATTCAGCCTGCTGGGTGATACAACAAACTGAGAAAAAGAATCAAATTTGCGACAAATCTGAGAAGAGTCTTTTAGGATAAGAATATCCAGCACCCGCTTTGAAAACAACTCTATTAGTCTGACAAGGTCACGGATACATAACACCGTTTAGATCAGGACGTATGATGCCATCATGAAAACACCACAAAGTAGACTGGAGTCACATTGTAGGTTTCTCGAAATACTGTATGACATTGTGATTTTGCTCTTTGTAGAATCCCACAGCAACGTTACTTACTTTGTTGTGAGCTGCGAAGAGTTCCGCAGGTGAGCTGGAGAAGACAAAATCTCGGCTCCGCATTCCTCAGCGTCCCCAGCTCTGTCTGCTCCAGCGCCACCGAGGACGCGCCGTGAAAAAGCGGCGGGTCGATAGTTTCAGATATGCCCCCACAGACCATATGTCGCCGGGTATGAGTAAAGCGCAGGGTCTCCTGTCACATCAAGCCGAACTCTTTAAATCCAAGTGTGAGCGCAGATCAGGCATCTACTGTAAGGCAATACAGTGCTAGTTTCCACTTGTTGGCTTTTAAATCCAAATGGACTTGCTACGCATGTGGTTGAGCACAGACTGGCTACTGTAGCAATATCCAAATGACTCTGGGTTCCGTCAGAGGTGGTGAAGTTCAACGACGATCACTGGTGCGCACACGTGCGCTTGTGCGTCGCGGTGCGCAGTATCGCCTGCGCTTGTACAGCGCGCAGAGGAATCAGGAGCGATGCACGCTGTCCGACTATTTGACTGTCCTTTCATCCAGTAAAGGGTCTACAGTTGCTAAATTCATACTACAGACTGTCTGTGTATCGATCCAGTACCACTAAAATGAGATGAAAGGAGAGATTAATGGGAGACAAAACACAACAGCTCACAGTTTCCCATCTTGTCCCTGGGTTGCAAGTGTGTGACACAGCCAGAGAGAGAGATAGACAGACAGACAGACACACACACACACACACACACACACACAAAGAGAGAGAGAGAGAGAACTGCAGCTTAGGAGAGGGTAGGGACAAAGCTAGAGACACGTCACCGGACAAGGATGTGTGTTGTAAAGAGAGAGCCACTCTCACTAAAGAGAGAGAAATCTATCTATCTATCTATCTATCTATGGGCAGTGTCCATCCATTAATTTTTAGTCAGTGTTGAGACAAATCTGAGTCAGTGCCATTTCTGGGCTGCTGTGGGGAATGTCTCACACTGGAGTGATGAGAGAACAGGGAAAAGGTGTGAGGTTGGAGAGTGCCTGTAAGAACTCATGGGGGTGAATAGGTCCACCTATTCTATGATTGTCTTGTAGTCTTAGTGTCTGAGTCATCCAAAGTGTTGAACATTAAATACATTTAAATAACACTGCTTGTCCATTTCAGTTTCTTTTTTTTTTTAAACAAAATCTATTTATTCTAACCTGATTTCTTTGTGTTGGAACGTGGATGTGTTTCTCTGTGAAATATGTTTGACATTGGTACTAGACACTCAAAAAGTGTTCTAAAGATGGTGATTGGAGGACAGTTTGCTCTTACATGATGTTTCTGAAATGGGTATGCATACAAAGTGCCAGTCCCCTAAAAGCTGTGCCGATCTGTTTCATATTCATCTGCACCTGTTCTGTCACAACAGAATGGCTGGCAGGCATAGAGAGCAAGGACAGAGGGGCACACACACATCCACATACACACTGCATGCAAACACCAAATTAGAAAACGACTTTGATGCCGCATTGACACAAACTTGCATGCACACCAACACTCATACATTTGAGGCAAGCTACAAATAAAAGGCAAACACCCAGAGGTGTCCTGGTGTCCCACATCATCTTTGTATTCATTGATAAAGCGGATTACAGTGAACCAGAGTTTGATGGAATATTAGTGTCACACAGGGAATCTAAATACAGCCTAAAGTCTTGTTTTACATAGTGGACAGACAGCAATAATTATGATAGAAGACTCCTGTTTATTTTTTGTATGTGGCACTCTGCATCCCTGCTTTTTTTCCCCCTCTATAAGCCACTATCCTAATCTCCATCACATATTCACACACAAATGTACATCAAATGTACATATTACTCTGCAAGCACAAAGTTAATTTGACCTATTTTATGTGAGTGTCTTTAAGTGGTCATCAGGCTGATAACTGACCTCCTTACTCCTCCTAATTGGGTGATGTGGTTTATTTGAAAGGAAGATAAGAAAGGGAAAGACAAAGGTTGTGACATACCCTAAAATATATGTTGAATTATGCCTTACTCTGTGACTAATACAATAGTTAGGAGTCTTTGATGATTAGCTGTAACCCATGAAAGAATTTTCATCAGGAATGTTGAATTGTGAGTCTCCACCACCACAAACTTCATTAAGGGTCTCTTCATACAAAACAGCCTCTTTTTCTGTGTTTGTTCACATGTTCTTTGTTCATGCATCCCTTTGGACCATATGCACACAGAAGAACATTGAATAACACACCACAGCCCCCATGCATCATCTTTTTTTACATCCTACTCTTTGAGTTGTCTTTGCCTCACTAATTCCCTCGTGTCTCTTTTCCATTTCTCTGTTGTGTGGTCCGTTTCTCCCAACTTCTCTCCTCTCTCTTTTTCTCTCTGTACACCCCCTTTCTACATCTTTTTTTTCAGTTTTTTAATCCTTTTAATCCACCAAAAAAAAAAAAAAAGAGGGGAAAGACAACTCATCCATGAAGCACTGAGAACCCAGAATGGAGATAAACAAGAAAACTAAAAGTTTGGGGATTTTTCTGACTTTAATAATGTTGTTTTACAAGAAGAAGAAAAAAAGAGAGAAAACTGCTTAAAAAGAAGCTTAATATTCCCATTGATGGGACCTAACCAAAAGTTAATGGCAAGCCAAGCAAGTCAACAGGGATTATGTATGTGTAGCCTACAGACTCCAGCCACACCACTCTCGCTTTCTCATTTACACACACACTGATAAAACACACAATGATACACACTGCTCTGCACTGTCAGCTAAGTGGAGAATTGGGTCTTACTTTCTTACTCCTATTTTCTATTATTTTCAGTGGAAAGGATGGACTTTTATGAAGTCCTTCCTCAAAGCTTTCTGCCACTGTTTGACATCAGTAAGTTTCAGTCACCACTAATTGTACCATGTCAAATGATTGTGAAGAAAAGCGCACCAACAAAGTGGTAATCTGGACTCCCGGCAATGCTTTACTCAGCTCTTACTGTTAATTCCTTTGAGGCTAAATAGCTAAACAGACTCCACTGAGTTTTGTTTATTTTTGCTTCATGAAAGAGTAATATTGTTTTCTTGCTTTCCCAGCATGAGTTCCAGAGTGCAGTGCAGTCATTTGCTGCAATGGCAGGAGTCCAAGAGCCACCCAGATATACTGTCTGTGGAGTCTATCCATTTCTGCTATACTGGCAGACTAGCACGTAAAAACAATGCCACCACAGCCCCCCAAATCATTAATGATCAATATTTCTGAACAATAAAACCCCATCCATTTGTGAGTGAAGACCGAGACAGACACAGACAGATCTGCATGGCATCTGATAACAGTCATACTCCCAGACAGACTCTCTAGACTACAACACAGAAATGACAGAGGGAGACAGATTACAAGAACATTAAAACACACGTAAAAGAGACATCTGGCATGTGTAAACCACAAGAAGGAATATACACACACTGCTACACACTTACATAAACACAGACAGAGGGAGACAGAGAAAGAGAAGGGAAACACAACACAGACAATATGATCACTAATAGCTGCACATGTAGTTAGGGCTCTTTATTCTCTCATGTCAATACACTTCCATTATCAGTCTGATTGATTTCCAACAAGAATCTTAAACAAGCTAACAACATGACAGACAGACATCTCCTCACTTTTATTTGCTGTAATTGTGTTCATTTTCTTCCAACTATCTTCTATTTAGCCTCTGAGGAAAAATCATCTGGTAAAATAGGATTTCTCCCTGCCAGTGGATAAAAATGCCCCCGCCCCCCTTGGCAGAAATCAGATGCTGTACAATTAGTCACTTGATTATCTCGCCAGCACACCAAATGCTGCTTCATATTTCAGAGAGAAATTAAAAGAGATAGTTCTACCTTCTCTTAAAGTCAAAGGACAAAAATGCTCAATATGAAGGGAGGCTATAACACCACAACATTTTAAATTATATATAGAGTAAATATATGCACATTACATTCATTCCTATTTGTGAGGTCATAAAATAGTTGAACATGTAGATGTGCAGTATGTTGTTTACAGGAAAATAAAAAGAAAGTCCACAGTGAAATTTTAATAACATTGACATACATTTTATATGACACAGTATAGACTCAGAAAGCAGACTCAGCCTTTATGGGCCATTTCAAAGTGTAATCTTGAGAAAGGTAAAGAAAATCAGAAGATGCTGACGCTCAGATAGCTTCTCCGTTTCATTGTTTTTCATCTGCATTTCAAATGTGAATAATTCTGGGGAAGTTGTGTTCAGGATCAGTGAAGAAGGTTTTTAGGACAGAAGAGAGGGAGCACCTGAGGTAAGCGGGTGATTGTCTGAGTGCAGTGTGGGTCCCTGGTCCAATATCTGTGCGACAGAGTAGAGGTTCACCCCACTTTTGAAACACAAAGAATTTGGAGGGAGGAGAGGGGCGAAGACAGGAGGTAGTGTGGAAGAGAAGAGCAACACAGTGGGAGGGAAAGGAGGAGGAAGGAAACAAACAGATCAAGTGGAAAATAACCGAACCAGTGTTCCTTATTGGATATAATCTCTGATCCCTCCATGAGAGTGCGTGTGTGTGGCTGAGGTATTACTCATGCCTTTTTACTCCGTTTACACAGTCACTTTTCGGGGATGTCTCTTCTTTATGGGGAAAAAATAAATCCCTGTAACCATAAAATTTTAAAGTGAAGATGTTTTAAGGTTAGTATACAGGTAGTTGGTTAGTTAGTTATGGTGATCATAAGTGTGCCATTTAATATATGCTGAGTGTGGATTAGGTGAGGAAGGGGGAAACAAAAAACAGAACTAATTACTTATCAAGATCTTATTTTGGGTCTTTGGGTTCACAACTTGAGGATCAGAAAAAGCTAGAGACAGATGATAGAAGAGCCAAACAGACACATGACACATGATGGGAATGAGGTGAAACAGTGAGTGGCCAGTTGCAAACAGAAAGCGAGAGAGAATGAAAGAGATGCTGAAACAGATAGAAACAAACAGCAAATCAAAAAATAAACACAAACAAAAACACAAGCGTGGGTGAGTAAGTGAGAGAAAATGAAAAAAAAAAACAGGATCCAATGCAAAAAATGACAAAGAGAAGGAAAGGCAAAGTGAGTCAGAAGATGAATGGTGGAGCAAAAGCTATGACCAGCCCATAAAAGGGAAACTATGCTGTAGGTACATAAATAAACGGAGGGAAAATGTTGCTGTATATTACGAGCAGCAGCTCTGGGATTGTTATAAACATAACTTCCTCTCTATGTCTATTTTCTTACTCACAAATGGGTCTTACAGAAAGTGAATGGGAGTATGTTTGCAATGCAGCAGCGGGTCCGTAGACTCCGTATCTGTTGTTCACCGTTTCCCGTAACGCTGAAATAAAGATTCAAAAGTGGATAAATGGTACGAGCCGACTGTTGCTAAGCTGATGATGCTGATGATGTTGATAATGATATACCGAGTCATGCCATGAAAAAGAACTGTTCAGAGATGTATGACTGCTGTCAGATTTTCAGCATTTATACAAATTAGGTGGATTGTGGAGTGAGATTTTTACTTCCCCTTGCTGACTTCTATAGTTGCATGTTCACCCTCTGTGTTAACAAATGCTCTGATACCTGGAAAATCTTGTAGATTTTGAAACTATACAATATTGTTGAGCACTTGTTATAAGTTGGTGGTAGCAGGTGATGGTGAATGGTGTTCAGGTATTAAGATGCCACATCATGTCTCAGGATCAATACTTTTTTTCAGGACAGAAACCATGGCTCTCGTGAACATGTAACTTTTTATTTTTAATGATAAAACTTTAAAATTGACTGATTTCTAACTCCATCCCTCCAAAAACTTGGAAAACAGTACAGTTAAATGGTATTTTGTACTTTAGAAGAATTCAGAAGCAGAATAATTAAAATCTAAATGCTAAATCCCAGTGAGGCATTTGAGGACTTAAGGAGAAATTTCGTCAGATAGTCAGGACGGGAGCTGGAAATAGGTTTAATTGCCCCTCAGATTAATTTAAACAGGAGGTCAATGAAGCACTTGCAAACCACTTCTGTCCTGAGCCTCATACACTATATTGCCAGAAGCATTCACTCACCCATCCAAATCATTGCATTCAGGTGTTCCAATCACTTCCATGGCCACAGGTGTATAAAATCAAGCACCTAGGCATGCAGACTGCTTCTACAAACATCTGTGAAAGAATGGGTCACTCTCAGGAGCTCAGTGAATTCCAGCGTGGTACCGTGATAGGATGCCATCTGCGCAATAAGTCCAGTCGTGAAATT
>VUQI01028472.1:18671-29101 GCA_015106735.1 Paratilapia polleni | reverse complement strand
TATGAACTTGTTTTTTTTGCATTATTTGAGGTCTGAAAACACTGGACCTTTTTTGGTATTTTGACCATTTTTCATTTTCTGCAAATAAATGCTCTAAATGAAAATATTTGTATTTGGAATTTGGGAGTTATGTTGTCAGTAGTTTATAGAATAAAACAAAAATGTTCATTTTACTCAAACATGTACCTATGAATAGCAAAATCAGAGAAACTGATAATTTTGCAGTGGTCTCTTAATTTTTTCCGGAGCTGTATAGATATAGATATAGATAGATAGATATACTGTAACAGTGGTGGATGCACATATTAAACATGGCCAAAATTTGTAAGTAAGGCAAACAACTCTGTGAGCAATGAAGCCCCACCCATCTCAACCTTTTGTTTATGAGAAGTAGCCAATCAGAAGAAAGTTGGCTTAAAGGGAAAGGAGCTAAAACACTTTGTGTCATAGAGGGGACAAACTGAGGGGCTGCACCAAAGCTCAGTATAAAATAAATGGGGATTATTTTGAACCGTGAATCATGCAAAGCTACTCTATAGAGTCTAAGAATGAAACACTTGAATTCAGCCTGTGCTCACGTTGAGATCATTGTACTAGCCAGCTAATCTTTAAGAAGCTTTTAAAATCTCTGAGCAAATAGTTTACTGTCATAAAAAAGAATAACACAGGTTTCATGCTTAATGTATGCCAATATTTAAATAATACATGTTTTTAATTTTTTATTTATTTGTTAATATATTTATTTATTTGATCTAGAGCATTAAATAGAGGTGGATAAAGGAAAAAGTCTCAACAAAATATTTTAAAAAGTTGGTTTTTCTTTCCCTGCATTTAAGTGCTCTTAAATCATTAAATTCAAATCATTAATCATTAGTCCTAGTTAAATAAATAATTGAACTAAGCTGAAAAATAAACTGAGTTACTGCACTGAAAGATAACAAGCCTGTCAGCAAATGTTACTTTCTGTATTTTTTCTTCTTTAATTGTTTTTGTGAAAAAAAAACAGTGTTTCCAGAACAATTAAAAAAAATGTAAAAAAGTAAAGTTTCTTTAAAGGCAACATAATAAAGAATAAATGACCCCCAAATCAAACACACTGACCACAATGCTGCATAACTTCAGTAAATGACCACAAATAAAACACTCCACAGTGGAAAAATTGCAGTTTTCTTTTAGTTTGACCTAATCAAAATAAACATGCTGAGCTCGCATGTTGTCGGTGATACAAATACAGACACAAAAATGAAATCTGACACAGATCATTAGCTCTGAATCCATTACATTGTGTTACTAACTCCCTTATCTACAACCGATACATAAAGGATGTCGTGCGTCTCAGCACTTTTTGGGGGGGGCAGGAAAGTCTCCAAATCCTTCATGTGGTCCTTTAATCTTCACTGTTAAACCATTTCCATTGTAATAAATAAATGTGCAAACAGTCAGATGTAAAACACAGGAAATCGCGTTAGTTCCTGTGACTGCTCTATAGTAATTAGATCTTACACACACAGACTGTGGTCCATGTGATCCAGCACAGATCACCTTTCAGTAGAGCTGCCTCCAAGCATGTGTGTGAGTGTGAATGTGAGTGTGAGTGTGTGTGTGTGTGTGTGTGTGTGTGTGTGTGTCCTGTCGAGATCATTTTGAGTTTTAGACCTGGAGAGTGATGATATTTTTTGAAAAGGGGGACCTCACTTTGAGACGTCTGTTTGACAGTGCAGACTTTTTTTTAGGGTTTGGGTTAGAATGTGTCCAGCTTACTGTGGACGTTGATGCATCTAACATTGGGGTAGAGAAACCCTTGTCTAACCTTTCTGATGTCTGTGTGTTCTTCTCACAACATCTTTCACCTTCTAAGGGCAGTGATAATGTGGGCAACTGGAGTTGGAGTCTTTGGCTACAGAGGACAGAATATACTTTCATAGTTTGGACTGACCACAACAACCTTGCCTACGTCCAGTCAACTAAGCACCACAGTGCTCTTCAGGTCTCTTCAGTTTCACAACCTCTCCTGGATCAAGTCTCTTTGTGCCTTCTGCTGTTCATTCACAGGTTCTTCATTGGGCCCACACTTCTAAACTCACTTGTCATCCCAGCATTTGGAATGACAAGGACAGGGATATGCCATGGACCAGGATGCCTGGGCATATGATCTGTCTTGTTCAGTGTGAGTGCAGGGAGGTTCTCATGGTCCTGCTTGTCCCCTAGTCACATAGCAGCTTCAACTTTGTAAGTGGACTTCCTCCCTTGGACGGCAACATGACCATTCTTACCAATTTTGACTGCTCTTCTTCTGTTATCTGACCTGGGTATTCAGTTCATGTCCCACGGATGGAAGACATATTGTTCTTAGCATGGCCACAACACCATCCTCTGCTACTGAGAGTTCTGGAAGGCCAGAACCGCTCTGCTCCACACTGCCAACAGTAACAAACTCTTTGCCAATCACCACTGAACACCGGACACCAAGTGTTTACCAGGTCAAAAGATCGTACATTAAACTAATTCCAAGAAAAGTTTCCCCCAGTATATTAGTCCTTTTGAAATTGAGAAGATGGTCAAACCCTCAATGGTCAGGCTTAAACTAGCTAAAACTATGAGAAATCCCCCCATCTTTCCATGTGTCCCAGTTAAAGTCTGTTTGTGCCAGTCCTCTCTTATTTTCTTTGGACTCTAGATTCCCTTAGTGGGCCAGCCATCTTTTGATCCTTTCCAGTTTGCCAGCCCGTCTACTCTTGCCTGCCACAAGCTCTCCTGGACCTCAGATCGATTGAGATTTAACTAATATCTTTTGCTATCTTAAACTCAACTCTGGTCTTCTGTATCCTGCATTTGGGTCAGTCTGTTTAAAACAATAAACTTCTTGATGGGGACTTCAAATATTCTGTTCTGTTGCATGAAGACAGAATTTATATGTTTTCTTTTATTTAATAAGACTCACATTTTTAATAACGACTTGCATTGACATGAAATACGTACCTATATTTTCATCAATTAAATGTGATATTCATACACTGATTGTAATGAAATGAGTGGCATTTTGCTTAACATTCTCTACTGTAATAAGTATAACTACACTGGACTACGTTTGGTTTAATCACCAAATGTGTTCCTCCATGCACAGAAGCACACTGTAACAGGTTGGATGTGTCCTTTATCAACACTCCCATACTAAAAACACAGAGACACACTTCCTGTGCCACACAAAGTCGGCAAGATTCTTTGAGGCCAGTAATGTTCTCTTTCTGTCTGTCTCTGAAGTGAGTGCGAGTTTACTGTCGTAATGGCAGACGCACTTGTGCACACATTTCCTTGTCCCATCTAGGAGGAAGTTTTACATTTGTCACTCTCATGTCTGTCTCAGTATGTTTGTGTGTTTTGGGGGGGGCGTTTGTACTCTTACTTGCACAAAGTAATGCAAAACGTGGAAAGGTGCTGAAAAGCAGAGAGCTGTAACTTATTCAACAATGAAGCATGGATCACCCAGAGGCTTACTCATACAAATACAGAGCACAAGAGGAAACCAGAATGAATGGATTGATGAAAGAATGAGAGAGTAAGAGTCAGTGAGGGAAAGAATGTGTAAGTGACTCCTGTGTGTCTGCAAGGAGCCCCGACAGACACAAGAACAATACATAAAGGCATATTTGGTTCACTTAAATTTGTTCATTTACAAAAGTATGTACCAAGTGCTTGAAGAAGATATTTAGAAGTACAAATTATCTAATTCAGTGTGTCATAAATAAGTTTCGGCAAGTTGAACTAGCAATAATATCATTTTAAACTTGGGAAATGAATATTGACTGTATCTCAGTATAAATCTGGCATTTCCAGTGCAGTTTTAATTCACGGTCACTAAAGCCTTTAAAGTATTCAGTTTGAGTCATCGTGCTTGTGCATGTATTCCAAGGTTGGAGTTCAAAAAATGAAAATGCTGTCCTGCAAAGACAGAGAGCAGTAATGACATAAACAGTGAACTGAAGAAAAAAAAAAAGCATGTACTGAACATCTAAATAGGTTTATCCAAAGTTTAAAAGAAATAATATCAGTTCTTTCATTTATTTCACAACAAATAAATATAAATCCCCCTAATGATCCATCAGTTGTTTTGGAGGAGAGATTCAGGATATTTAACGAATGAAAGGCTCAGTACCTGTGGGACTCTGGAGGTATCTGACAGGTACTGGCAGGCCAGGTGGAAAGCGGCTCTAGCAGTAACCAAAGCAAGAACTTTGGTCTCGGAGGAGTTTGGTGAGGCCATGGAACAAGACTTTCAGTGGGCCTCAAGGCAATTCTGGCAAACCGTCGGGCAACTCAGGAGGGGGAAGCGGCTTCCTGTCCATACTGTATGGACGGGGAAGTGATGCTGCTGACCTCAACTGAGGACATAGTCAGGCGGTAGAAGGAATACTTTGAGGATCTCCTCTATCCCACTGACACGCCTTCTGTAGTGGAAGCTAAGCCTGGGGACGAGGTCACTGAAGTAGTTAAACAACTCCTTGGTACCCTGGGGTGGATAAGATTCGCCCTGAGTTTCTCAAAGCTCTGAATGCTGTGGGGCTGTCTTGGTTGACACACCTCCGCAACATTGCATGGAAGTCAGGGACCGTGCCTCTGGATTGGCAGACTGGGGTGGTGGTTCCCCTTTTAAAGAAGGGGGACCACCACCCCAGTCTGCCAGGGTGGGTTCCAGCTTCAGGGGGATCACACCCCTCAGCCTTCCTGGTAAGGTCTAGGCCAGGGTCCTGGAGAGGAGAGTCCGTCTGTTAGTCAAACCTTGGATTCAGGAGAAACAACGCGGTTTTCATCCTGATTGCGGAACAATGGACCAACTCTTTATCCTCTCGGGGATATTCGAGGGTGCGTGAAAGTTTGCCCAAACAGTCTAAATGTGTTTTGTTGACTTGGCAGTACCAGGCTCAGGTAGGGGCAGCCATCTGCCCTTACGGTTTGGAGGGCGAGGAGAAAGAGAATATAGAAAAGAGCAGCATGGAGAGACCATGAACGACAAACAAGGGAGAAAATAAATTACATGAGACAATCAACAAGTTAATGACATGCAAGAGTGACATACAAATGCATGAGGTGTAAAAATGGGGGCATGGAGGAGAAGTGGTCAGTGCATCATGGGAAGTTCCCCAACAGCCTGATCTACTACCTGATCCACTATAGTGAGAGATGCCATAACAATCAACCAGAGCCCAAAGTGGCATCAAGTGTAGCCAGTGCTTGTTTTGTCGGACCAGTAGTTAAAAACTTCACCACGTAACATGCTGTAAATGATTTGGTCACCAAGCAGAAGTTATGGTTTAAGCCATTTTTCCAACATGTTAATAACATTGAGGTAATATACCACCAACTAGTTTGTTGGAAGTGAGTTATTGCATATTAGCAGTCCTCCTATAGTCAGTCTGAAAACCTGAATATACAAATAACCTTTCACCACCAATAAGATGACTAACTTTTACTGAGACCAGATCTAATGGACACTTTGCCTTGAAAAAAATAGAAATGAAATTCTCACCCTCCAGCAGATTGTCCAACAGTCAGACCTTTACTATGTACCTGATTTTTACACATACAACGGAATTGTCTTGTAATTTTGGTCATAACCATGGCGAACATAATAAAAGAAGATAAAGTAAAACCAAGAACTGCAGGTCAGGAAACAGAAACAGAAATAGAAATATCTTCAATAAAAAAAAAAAAAAAAACATATGAGACTGGGATAGGAGGGATTAACCACAGTCTTTCCTGCCTGCCTCATGCTCCTGGAGGTGTGCAGGTCCTGGACAGAGGGAAGATTGCAGGCAATGACCTTCTCAGCAGAACGAGCGGGACGCTCCAGTTTGCTTTTTTCTTTGGCAGTGGCAACAGCATTTCAGAGGCTGATGGAGGATGTAAGGATGGACTCAATAGAGGGATATCAAAGTTGCCAGTGATCGTTTTTAGTAGATTGACTTTGCAGCTGGTGCAGGAAGTGCTTAAATGTAATTCATCCTCTCAGCCATAAGTCACCTTGATAAACCTCACTAGGTGTATACAGGCAGGCAAACAGATGTTTGCAACTTATTTTTACTGTGATGTGTTTACTGTTTTCTGTTTCTTTCTGTTACGGGTATAACTGTCTATCTTTGGTACTGCTCAGTCAAAGACAAAGAGAATTGTCATGTAGCAGAAGTTTTAAATTCAAAATACCAACCGCATGGGATCTGTACTGTCATCATGATATACACTTTAACCCCTTTTTAAAAAGAGAAGAGATTAAATGATTAAATTCATATTAAAGCTGCATCATCCCTTATGTCCACTGGGTGGTGCTCTATGTCCATTATGTTAGCCCTGGGTTTGGGGAATTCATGTTGCTGTCTAATAGTTTGTGTTCTTCAGTTGTAACTAGAACAGGACTCCATTGTTTCACTGGACTATATGAGTCAAATAAATTCATTCAAAGAAAGTAAAATAAAAATAAATTTTTACAAAACAATTATCTAATATGGTGAAGCTCTAAATCCCATTAATTTCATGCTATTGGTTGTAATCTCATTTCTCATTGAATTTCCCCAAAAGCACTTTTACTGAGAGCTGAATGAGAAAACCTCAAAAGATGCTTCCACTAAATACTTTAGTGTTTTAGTAGTTTTATTCCCTGCATCTTTCCTCCTGGTTTCTGTTAATCTTCTCAGCTGCCTTCCTTTTCCCTCCTCCTCCTCCTCCTCCTCTCTTCATCCTCTGTTATCCTACTGTGCTTTGTTGAGAGGACATGTAAAACACTACTGAGCCACCACAAAGCTGCTGCAAAATGCCAGCACCTTTTTCCCTTTTGTCCTTCATATAGTCAAGTAATCTTATTTAGGGGAAAAAAAATTAAAATAGGTTACAAATCCAAGGGTTAATGAGGTGAAATAGTAACACAGGGAGTGAGAAGAGGGGAGTGAAGGAGAAGTACACAGTGCATCATGGGAAGTCCCCAGCAGCCTAGGCCTATTGCAGCATAACTAATGGATGGTTCAGGGTCACCTGATCCAGCTGTAACTATACGCTTTGTCAAAAAAGTAAAGTTTGAAGCGTAATCTTCAAAGTAGAGAGAGTGTCTGTCTCCCGAATCCAAACTGGGAGCTGGTACAACAGGAGAGGGGCCTGAAAGCTGAAGGCTCTGCCTCATATTCTACTTTTAGAAACTCTAGGAACGACGAGTAAGCCTGCAGTCAGAGAGCGAAGTGCTCTGTGGGGACAGTATGGTACTATGAGGTCTTTAAGATATGATGGGGCCTGATTATTCAGGACTTTTTATGCGAGGAGAAGGATTTTAAATTCAATTCTGGGTTTAACAGGGAGCCAATAAAGAGAAGCTAATATGGGAGCCCGGTTAGTACTCTCACTGCAGCGTTTTTGGATCAGCTGAAAGGTTGCAAGGGGACTTTTAGCACCGTCTCATAATAAGGAATTACAATACTACAGCCTACAGGTAACAAACGCGTGGAC
This sequence comes from Paratilapia polleni, assembly GCA_015106735.1. Taxonomy (NCBI): domain Eukaryota; kingdom Metazoa; phylum Chordata; class Actinopteri; order Cichliformes; family Cichlidae; genus Paratilapia; species Paratilapia polleni. The sequence goes on along the minus strand of VUQI01028472.1, from coordinate 21,616 downwards.
AAGTGCATTTGGCGTTGATGTTGTTGACTCAGGGTGAATCTGGCTGCCTCAACTCTACCTCAGGTCCACCTTACATGGGCCAGATGCCAGGTGTGTTGTGACATTTGGACAACATTTGCATTAACCTATGTTAATGCTCAAGGGCTGTCACAATATCAGATTTTCACTATACAGTGTTAGTGCCACAAATTATTCATAACAATTAATTTTTTAATATCATGGTACTCATCAATTCCTTTACATAGCAACAGCCTCATAACTTTTGGGCCACATCCAGCCCACACCTGTAACCTGTGTTATGCCCACCTCAGGACTTTTAGCCCAAGTCTTGGCCACACATTTGCCAGTACCTTACCAGAGCTGACAGTGCCAAAGATCTAGATATGTCTGTGTGAGGGACCGAGCTGGTTATGATTGAGGACACAGTAGATTTTAGAAAAGTGGGCAAAAAACAATGTTGCAAAAGTCAAGTTCTAGTTCTGGATCCTTAAAAGAGGTCAAATAAACAGAAATAACTGAAGTTACAATGGCAACATAAGACAGCAAAGAAACCCGAAAATGACCTGACAAGACAAGGTTTGAAAATGACTGAATACCTAATTCAGCAAACAAGGAAAAGAAACCACTTACTTGGTGTGTTCCAGTCAGCACTTCCTGTATTTATTAGTGCTTGCTTGTTTGATGCCAGCGGACCTCAGCCGAGAATGGATCCCCCCCAGCACCAGTAAAACAAAAGATAAAGAGAACGAGCTACAACCATACAAACATTAGTATTTCAACAAATGCCAAATTAATATGAGTATTATATTTAAAATCCAAGATTATGTGTAGTCATTTATGTTTATGTGTATATGCAATGTGTATAAAAACTAAGATAACTCAAATATGCTGTGTGGTGTTGTTGCATGGGGTTACCGACTTAATACCTGTGTGGCTGCAAGTGCGGTCATCACAGTCTGCTATCTGGAAAACAACTGCATTAGGGTAAATAACAACTGGTAGCGTCTATGCACCTATAACACCTTAGAAGAGCATTGTATCATTTTAATTTCATGAAGGTAACATCTAATTTATATCCACAAAACTTGAATTATCCACATATTATGGCATCATCATCTACCAACCACCTAACAACAGACTACAATTACAGACCAACAATACTATAACATGGGCATGTACTAGTAAATAAAATTAAATAAGTTGTATTATGGGGGTTGGGGCAGTGGTGCAGTGGTTAGCACTGTCGCTCCCACAGCAAGAAGGTCCTGGGTTTGAATCCAGGCTGGGTTTGCATCTCCTCCCTGTGCATGTGTGGGTTCTCTCCAGGCTTCCTCCCACAGTCCAAACACATGCATGTTAGGTTAATTGGAGATTTTCTCTGTGTTAGCCCTGTGACAGGCTGGCGACCTGTCCAGGGTGTACACCGCCTCTTGCCCCATGAGAGCTCTCATAGACCTCATAGACCTTTTGTTCCCTTACCAAACAGAAAAGAGACATGATGTTTGTTTCCTCTTTCATCAGATGCTGCAGTGAGTGGCAGCAGGAATGCCAGAGAAAGCAGAAGACTAATGTCGAGGGTCAGCTGCAGTACAAATAAAAAAACCTACAGTGAGCCACTACCAACCGCATCTCCAGCTTTCCTCTAACCCCAGCATCATCACCATGCCTCACTATTCCTCACCCATGCTTTGCTGTCTTCACTTCCCCCACCCCCTCTAACCCAGACACCCCCTGTGTAGTCTCGCCCCAAATCCTCTCTCCTCTCCAAATCTCCTTCCTCCACAGCCCCGACCCCTCCACTCCTGCCAATAATCAAACCCGCTGTCCTCTGATAGCCTTCAGATATTTTAATATAATGCTCATAAAACAGCAAATGTAGAATTTTCATGACCTATTAGTGATCAATAGATTGAGGGAATGCTTCCGTATACCCACTGTGTTGTGTTCAAGCATTCATGTAAAAGTGATTTCATGTGTGAGCCAGAGTTAACACGGTGTATCCAGTGAATTAGTGTGTCAATCCCTAAGTTAAGCCTCAGCACTGCAGGGGTTCACTCTTTATTTAGGTCATCAGATGGTTAAAGAGTCAAACTCCTCTGGATTGGTGCAGACTAGGAGAAAAAAAAGAGCGGTTTCAGCTTCAACAACTGGGCTGTGTGGCCTATATCCTGCATGGGTCCTCATATTCCAAGGTGACCACTCTGACTTTTTGTTTGTTGTTGTAGGATTTGATAGCTGATTTTATGTTAAACTCCTTTTGTATGATTATACTTAAACCCTCTGCATCTGTATTAATATGCTCAGTAATCAAGCAGCAATAACCAGGACATATGCCTGAGTTTATTAACTGTATGTGGCAAAAAGAACCGGTTTTCAAGCCAGTCAGTACCTTCGTGGCACTTCCCAATGCTTTCTGAAAAAACAAACAGGAGCATCAATAACATGTTGTGAATGGCAGATATGTAGTATTAAAAAGTATAAATATAAAACCAAATGTAGTCAGTGTAGAAAAATGGCTTTATGATACATACAGATTTTATGGCTGATGAATGTATAAGCAGCACTGCAGCTGACTGAAGTGGGGCGGTTGTTAAGAAGGACTGCAGCTATTTATTTTCATAATGAATCAATCTGCTGATATTATTATCTCTCAATTAGTCACTTGTTTGTTTGGATTGTAAATAAATAAATAATGCTGGGAAATGCCATCGCAATTACTCAGATCCCAAAGTGCCACCATAACAATGCTTCAGACCAAACTTCAAAATAATTAATATTAATTTAAAATAATTAACGGGAAATGCAGCAAATTCTTACACTGACATGCTTGAGTCATAGGTTTGGGACATTTTGAAATAATCAGGCTCTACACATATTTACAAAACAGTTCAGCAGTTTAGTTTTTTTTTTTTTTTTTTTTAAAGCATCATATTTTTTTTATTTTT
>VUQI01028472.1:0-11339 GCA_015106735.1 Paratilapia polleni | reverse complement strand
AGCCACAGACACACACTGCATCCTCTGTGTGTGTGGATTAGAGCACATTGTTCCATCTATGCTCATTTTTTCCCTCTCGGGCTCTTTCTTTCTCCTCTCTGTCACAAATTGCATTGAACCACAGCACTGTTGACTCTCTGTGGGAATGCTAAGGCAGAATGGAGGTCTTAATTCTACACTTGAAGTAGAAGTGGATTTAAGGTCAGAGTAAACACCATGGTATGGGCTCTGTATGTGATAGCTGGAGCTGAAGAAGCTACATGATGCAACGCTGAGTAAAAATCTTTGAAGCCGAGGCACGTGGCTGCCCCATTACGTAAAGTGGGCATCTTCTGAAGTCTGGTACACAGTATGGAGCATATGTCCGTCTGACATGCTCAGTCTCTTTGGGAAACTCTGGAGTCAGGACAAACATTTGAAATGGTGTATTCTCGTTTCACCCGTCAGACTTATCTGTCACCATCACCATTTCACCATCATGTTTTATTATTTATTCATCTTTATAGGACTGCCACAAGCAATTTGTTTCATTAAGAACTGATCACTACATTCTTATTTAATCGGGATTAATCATTTGCTCTATAAAATGTGAAGACAGAAAAGCAGGAAATCTTAATGTTTAAAAAGTGAAAAAGGCTTTGCTGTTGATGGTTAGAGTGGTCTCCAGTTCATTTCTATTGGTTTCCATATCAGTTCTTTTTCAGTCTGTTGCAGATTATTTGAAACAAACTGTGACATATAGGCTATTATTGTTCTGCATTATTCTGTTAAAATATATTGTTTTATTTTCCCATCGTCTCCTAGTCACGTCAAAGCGTCTGAGTTTTCACTAAACTAACTCTTCACTTGAGCAAAAATGGCTGCTGAATAGATAGCTCCTGTACTATACTGTTTTCATGTAAACTATCTTTCAGGTGTCTTGATCTGAGACTACACAAGGATTAGTTTGAAATTTTCAGAATTTAGGCCCAATCTGGTCTTTTCTTGGTGATAAAGACCACAGCAGTGCTAAATAACTCCGCTGTATCTGTTAGGTCTTTATGTACCTGTTCAGAATACTCCTTTATCAAAAATCAGTTTTAGACAGATTGGACTCCTGAATGCGTCAATAATATCAAACCCAGAAATGAAGCTAATTCCCCCCCCAATCCAGCACTGTCGTGGACTCTTATTTTGGGTCCCATGACTCAGTCCACTTAGTGTCTAGGACTAATAGTTTAGGAGAGTCTGTCCCAGGTGTCTAAACTTGAATGCGGACCATGTAGTCTGAGAGCCTGGACCAAAACAGGCAGATGGATTGTTCTGATGGATTTCTGTGACCTGAGTTAAAGAGCTAATTCAGCGATGTCACCTTTAAGAAGCACAGTATGCAAGTGTTAACATCTAAGTACCCCTACACCTGACTCCTAAACCTATACTATCAGAATGTGTTATTTTTGATTCCCAAGACTTGGAAGAATGATTATCAAAATTGGTCTTTCAAGTCTTGGCAATCAGGAGACAAAAAAACCTATTCTAACCTTAGGGTTAGGGTTACATCTCATCATAAATGATGTTGTAGACCTCAGTTTGCTTAAATAATTTAAGCTGATTCATATCACTGGGGCTGATAAAAGTTTATACTGATGAGCAAAGGCAGTCGCTGTAGACTGAAGTGATCTATAACGGGATGTCAACACTTTTTTTGGATTGCGAGCTACTTTCAAAATGACCGGGTCAAAATGATCTACCTTCATTAAAAAATGCTAAATGTATATTTTAGATATATATACTTAGTATACTTTATATATACAATATATGTTGGCGTACATTGCATAACTGCACGAACCCTTGGCACAATGCAATTCAATACATTTATGGTCACTACCTTAGTCTGATGACTTGCACTGAATGGAGTCAGCCAGGGTTACATAGTCCGAACAGTAGCTGCTGGTAGCTAGTCTCGAGCAGGCTTCCAAATAATCATCAGTCGGTGATGGTGGAACGGTGTTTGGACTTAATAATATTAATAATAATAATATCTTCATGTGGGAAAAGGCTGACTCGCATAAATAAGTAGAGCCAAATAATGCAGTCAAGGAGCTAGTACAGGTCCTCATGTTTGGATACTTTTCCTCTGTGAGTAAGTTCCAAAACTGTCCATGAGCCCTGGACTTAAGCTCAATGTCAGCCTGTAGTGTCAAAATCTCATCCTCCACTGCAGATGAGTTGAAGTGAAACAATGTTGCAATTTTTGATGCGAATGAATCAACCTCAACATCTTCCCTAAATGGATAGCACATAAATGTAGCGATTGGCTTGAGTAAAGCAAAGTCTTGAAGCCATTTGTCAAAGTCTGACAGACAATTTTCAATCTGCTCTGTGTGGCGCGCACTGTCAAATTGCGCACACGCCTTCCATTGCGTCTCTAGCTCTAACGCGAGGTTTTGGAAGTTCCCCAAATCATGGCGCTGCAGCTTTGAGGACAGATGCTGCATTTTTCATTTGAAAGCATTAACTGAGCTGATCATATTGACCACGGTTTTGTCTTTTCCTTGCAGCTCTAAATTAAGCTCATTCAACATGTTGGTCAGATTGGTTAAAAATGCCAAGTCTAGCAGCCACTGATCGTCATTAAGTTGCTTGTATTCTGCATGTTTACTGACAAGGAGAAACTCCTTTTATTCCGGACAGAGCTCTCAAAATGTCTGAAGAAATTTCCCCCTACTAAGCCATCTCACGTCAGTGTGTAGCAAAAGGTCAGAGTAAGTGCAGTCAGCCTCCTCCAGATGTGCACGGAACAGTTGTCTTTGAAGAGGTCTCGCGATTTTCTCATTGCCACATCCATTATCTCTTTCATGTTTAGCATTTTAGCACATAATGCTTGTTGGTGTATTATGCAGTGATAGTTAAGGAAGTCAGGGAAAGCATCGTCTTCGTCTGCACTTGGCAATAAATCCATTCGAGCGGCTCACCATTGCAGGCGTGCTGTCCATGGTAATTTACACACTGGAAGCTGGGTTTTGTCAATAAAGTTTTTGAAAGACTGAAAAATATCCTCTCCCCACACGTGTTCTTTCATGGGCTGTATTGTTAACAGCTTCTCTTTTGCAGTCATATCTGTAAAAACCATCTGAATAAAAATGCACAACTGGGCTGTATCACTTCTGTCTGTAGACTTGGCTAAATGCAGTGAGAAACAGTCACAGTCCGCGATGTCCTTCCAAAGCTGCTGTGTCAAATCATCAGCTACTACTTCACAGTGCCGTGTAACTGTACTTCTTGATAGCTGAAGAGCTTTGATTGAAGATAATATTTTAGGTTTGTTTTTAAAATCCCAAAACAACGCATCGGCTGCCTCAACGAAGGCCTTTCTTATCATCTCTCGATCTTGGAAGGACTCACGTGGAACAATGCTTCGGTGGCTGCCTTACATTTCCCTTCTTTGGAATAGCAATGATAGATTAATAGAGCAGACAAATGCACTTCGAATATGACATGGTGAAAAAAAAGTCCTCCTCACATTCCGCATGGAAGTGGTAAGTTTTTTTTTTTTTTTTTTACTCGGTCTAGCTCCCCCACTCATTCTTTTTTTATATCCCTTCTTTAGTAGATATAAATTGGAAGGCTAACTAGGTCACTTAGCTCGCTGGAGTTTTGCAGTAGCTAGCGCGTTTGACCGCGCATACATGGTGACCCGTGACCTGCAGAAGAGAAGAGATCTCAGACTGGCCATGCTGCACGTCAGTCAAGTGGCAAATGCAATAGGGAGGATAGATTCATTCATTCATTTTCTAAATCGCTTAGTCCTAATTAAGGAGGATAGATGATAGACTAGAATTTAAAAAGATTTTTTGAATGTCACACAATCTACCCACACTACCTTTGTGATCTACCAGTCGATCGCAATCGACTTATTTGGCACCCCAATCTATAATGACCAATGCACTGCCAAGGGCAAACAATAAAAAGGAAGACTAACCGAGTGACCATGGTTCATGTCCAGTGTAGGAACTTTGTTTTTGCTTTTAGTTCGTTTTTGTTCTTTAGTTAGGTTTAAGTACCAAAACTACCTGATTAGGTTTAGACAAACAGGAAGCAATTCTGCAGTTCTGAGTGCAGGGACATAATACATCCTAAGTACCTGCGCAGTAGCACACCAGGAAAACATCCAGATTCCAGGTCAGGTGCACGAAAATCCCAGATCTTCACTATATGAATGGGGGAAAAAAATCATGTCAGTGCAACTCCTTTGGCTCTGTGAATATTTGAACCACAGAGAGATGAAATGTAAAAAAGACAAGCCATGTTTTGTCTCAGGCTACTGGCATGGAAGCTACATGGATTATCAGAGATGTTCTAATGCATGGCTGTTGTGATGGTGATGATGATGATGATGATGCCATAATTTCTGCTTTGGGCATTGGTGGGATTACATGCAATCCCCCTCAGATTATCAGACAAGCAGGCAGGAAGTCAGCGGTCATCCAACCAGGTATAGTCAACATTTTCAGTCCATTTGGCAAGCAGTAGGCCATTCAGAGGCAGTTATTTATCCAGTAAACCAAACAGACGAGACAATTACACAGCTGGCCAAACCCTGACTCTATATTAGTCATTTTACAGCATAGCAGTGACAGTAATAATCAGCTGTTAGTAGGAAATGTGTAAGCGCTGCATTTATTCAGTAAGTCAACAAGTCAGCCAGGCAGAGCCAGTACTGTAGAGATATGATCTAATCATGTAGTTTCTCCAGGCAATATACAAGCTCTGGTTTGTAAAATGTAAGATTATGTAACAATTCGGGGTCAAAACAGAGAGTTATCTCATAGTGTTTGTGCCCATTCTCAGCTCAGGGTATATGAAGACGGATAGCATTCTGCAGCCATTAGATCTTTCTGGAACTGTAAAAAAAAAATCTATGGACTATGGGATGAACTTTATTTGTTGTCCAAAATTATGCCCTTTCCACACTTTTCATATTCTTCAGTGAAAAGGAATGGGACAAATAGAAGTGAAAAAGATGACATGTAATCAGCGATCAGTGGTATACAATAAGGGTAGTAAAGGCAGTGAACGGTAACACTAATAATTAAAACCCTATGGTGATGAGTAAGGAGTTCCTGGAAGTGACAAACCCACAGGGAATTTTCCCCTAACTCCGGGGTTCCCTAAACTGCTTTACCCTGTTGTAGCAAGTCACTTTGCTTTTCCTTCCCACTTATGTGCTGCTCCAACTCATAGCTCTCAACAACCCTGATTCAAGCTGCAGCAGGAGTCTGTATTCACCAAAAATGGTTGGGTAACACCAACACCAAACAACAAAGTAAGCAACTAGCTGGTGAAAACAGTGCAAATAGTAGCTAAAATGTCAGGTAAAAACAGAGCTAAAAATAAGAGTGAAAATTAGAGTTAAATTATCAGGTCATGAAAAACATACCTCCAAATGAATGATAACGTTGCTTTGTGTAGGCTGGACGTTGTAAGCCATTGCTTTCTATGATAGATGTTGGGTTTACAGCTTGCTCTGCTGCTTTCAGTTGTCAAAAGAAATCAAATAACACAGCTTTGGAGCTCCAATCTGAAAATTGTTGGACCATATGTTGTGCAACATATTTCTTAAGTGTTACTCACACATGAAAGTGAACTGTCTTTTAAATTCAACAAACTTTCATCATGACACATTTCAGAATATTTCAAGACCAACTGTAGATGCACTGAAAATTATAACTGTGCTGTGATGCCTACGGAGTGATAATTTTGCTACAGTATGTGGGTGTGTGTTGGAAATTCTTCTTGCAGTGTAACAGTCTCACTCCTGCTTGGTAATGAAAATGTGGTGGGTTAACTTTTCATTCATGTAATATTTTCATGAGTTTTCCCCTTTGAGTACTTGAAGGTTGTCTAGTCAGCTTCTCACTCTGCTAATATATGAATTCTCAACATGTTGCACCAGTCACTCTTGAGAATTCCTCCAAAGATTTTCAGGGAACTTAATGAGCAAGAGTAATCTTGAGGAATTATTGATGACCTTAGAGAACTCATGTTATTGAAGAGTTATTTGTCTGAAGCCAGTTTTATCACCACAGTAGAGACAAGGCATTAAACCCCTGCAAACATTTATTTTGTCTGATGAAACAAATCAAGTCACTTAAAGAAAAATGATTGCATCATTATGTAGGGTTATAATCCTGCACACAGACTGTCATGTTATCGGCTAGTAGGAAAAATTATTAGGTTATGAGATTCCATTGTACTGTTATCTTCAATTTCTTTGGTTCATGTGAGGATTGGTGAGAAGGTGGGCATGTTAAACAGCCTGAACTTGGACCTGGCGCTGCTGCTTTATTTGTGGTTACCGTGGTGATCTGTCTTGGTTAAAAGTGGACCACCTTTGTGAAAATAAAAGGCCTGTGTAAAACCTAGAATCCACTCACTAACACACTGTTCTTGCTTTGTGAGACAGACCCTTTAACAGAAAACTCTTTGCTAAATCTCAAAATTAACATATAGAGGTCGACCAGTTCACTGGATTTTTAGAGATCAACTGATGACAGCACTTTGGAGATGGAAAAGGCCTATCGCTTATTAACTGATCAGCCTCTAATAGTTAATGAGACAGCAGATTACTTGAGGGCTTGTTGTTTAACAACAGTGCTTCAAATGGAAATATACCCTGAATTTCACTGTGTATGAACTTTTTAGAACTGCCATTGTTAGTGTTGCATTCGACATGAAAGGTACTTACTGTATGTAATGATCAGTTGGTGTCCAACGCGTTCTCCTCCGAGGTTGTAATATAATGTTTTGTCAGATGTTACATGCAGGTTGTCCACTGGCATCTCTGCCTTGACTGGTTAGCGTCACATTAGGACCTTTTGTGTTTTGTTTTGTTTTTCCATTCGTTGTTTATTCTTGGTTAGATTCGCTCAATGGTTAGATTTAGGCACTAAAAACTACTTAGTTAGATTTAGGAAAAGATTATAGCTTAGGTTAAAACAGGCCCCTTCACAACAGTAACCCTACGTTTTGACAAATGGCAAGTTGGGAGTGACAGTTGCCTCTCACTAATGCCATAACCAGGTTCGTTAGGGTACAGACACCACAGGAGACTTAGTGCCACTTTATCAACGTCGCTGGTGTGGGTCATTTAAGCACAAATTGACAGACTGGGTGTTACCATGACCACTGGCTAGAAAATATAGCAGAAAGTAGGTTTAAATGAATCCTTGGTTACCCTTTTGACTGGAAATCCTTTAGATGTAGCTTTAAATGTTTTTTTTTTTTAACAGCAAATTACATATTGTTTCTGCTTTAATTTCCTTTTAGTCATCTAACAGATTTTCAGGTTCATGTTTCTACTCTTTGTCAGAGTAGTGACCACCTGCATGGTTGATTTTAACAAAGCTACACAGCAGTTCATTTGGACGTGTAAGCTCATTCTTGAGCTTGTATTTGACAAATATTAATACTAACTCAGTTATCCAGTTACTAGATTGCATCTCACAATCTTCGTCACCAAGTTATCCACTGATCAACACTCTAAAAGTCACTTCTTAGTTCTCTGCTGTCTAAAAAAAGTTTCTGTCATTTCTTCCTGCTGTTAAAACTATGTGTTTACCAGCCATTGCAACATGCCTCTTCAAGCAACAATGAATAATAGCATGTTATCTTCTTTAATGTAATGTTCCTTTTTCAATTGACATGGAGAACTCAACAAGATACTAATGTCTAAAGTCAAATAGATGCTTTACATTCCTGTCTGTTGAATGCACTTTTAAGAAAAGCAAACTGGGTACAGTATGCCACCTCATTTATATCTATGAAATTTGCTCAGTGGCACAAATTAAGAAAAGTTTTCTTGTTCCTTCAACCATTTGCATGGTTTAGCAATTTTCGGCCCATGACGGATGATCATCATCATCCTTCCCAATCAGGCCAAGACTGAAATAAAATTATCACATTCTTGAATTTAACAGTTATTGGATCTAATGGTCAAATTCTGATTAATATAGGTAGGAAAATGTAGTCACCTTTCAATATCCACTCATTTTCAAATAATCAACTTTTTTGGCCAGTGTGCATCACAGGATGAACATGGAAGTTGAAGTAACACGGTCACTATGCCAAAATTGAAGCAAATCCCAGTGATGTTCCACAGGGCTTGGATTTCCACTGATCCAACTGGTCATTTGGTCCAGCAAACATTATGGTAGTTTTTCTCTATTCGAAAATCCAATTCAAGGTTAAAATTGGGCCAAGTCTTACTGTGCTGTTTGGTTTAAAGCTGTGTAGTTGAGTATAGTACAGTACAACCAGTACTGAATTTCGGGTTCTTATACCAGTATTAATACTTAGCAAGCAATTCTACGAAGGTATCTTAATACAGATCTCACTGATGATCTATTTGTGTCCTTTAATTGTGACGAAGGTAAATATCCATCCATCCATCCATTTTCTTCCGCTTATCCTATACGAAGGTAACTACTAAGTGGTAATTTTAACCAACACATACCAAACACAGTGCAGTGCCACAATGATTTTAGAAGTAGCCTTTGGACTGACCCAACTGTATAACAGAGGTGCAGTGAATAGATCAAACAAAGGCTTCAGAGGCAACAGCAAAGGTCAGTCTTTCCTGTGGAGGAAAGTAGCTGAGATTCAGATCAGACCTGACATCATGTGGCAGTAGAACCAGGAAGAACGGGAAACACTGTGTCTCTTTCTCATCTTCATATTCATCTTTCAGAGAGCTTCCATCATTGTGCATTCATGATTTGAAATAAGCAAGGGTCATTTCTGTCCTGCTGATCCTAGAACCTGAGACTAAGATCAGACCAGACATCAACCAGTACAGCAGAGTGAAGGAGGGATGAGTACAAAATGTCCCCTTCACTTAGTGGATTAAAAAATGCACCCTGCTCCCAGGATGTCAGCAAGAGTTCATTATTTAAACTCAAAGTAGAGTCACAGTAAATCCCAGTTAAATGTTCGGGTACTTTTGCTATGATAAAACAAAGTGAGTTCATAGTGATTTGGAGGACAATGAAAGCACTTTTGGTAAAAAGTATGTAAACTTTGCAAAACATTTCTCAAAAGCCAAAAATCACATATTTTTGTAGCAACGGTTTAGGGTTAGAGTACAGGGTTAGGGTTAAGGGTTCTTAGACCTTACTTACTATAATACACAAAATCTCTGTCTGTCTGTCTTTGTGTTTGTTTGTCAGCCAACTCCTCCAACACAATCAGTAGTAGAGCAACCAAACTTGGCACACTGTACATCTTAGGCCCCTGAAGGTTCAACATGATGACATCATAATATCTGATATCAATATCAGATATTATGATGTCATCATGTTGCATTTTTGTTGCATTTATGCAACAAAGCAAGTTAAAAAAATCTCAGAAATCTGAAAATGCAGTCTGTCCAATGATTGAGTCATTCCTAATGGCTTTTCAGTTAAATGGAGCTACAGTTCTGAATACAAAAAGACATGAATTCAATGTAATAGTTCCTCAAACTGAAATCAGTATCAATCACATGTGACTAAGTATACACAGAATGGATGGATGTAGCTACTGTGTTGTCACCCATTGGTTAGTCAAGTCCTGTTTTGAAGCTTCTAGATTAGCATTTTTGCCGTTGCCATCTTGGTGTTTTTGAAACCAGATGTGATGAACAGGAGATTGATCTGACTGTGAAACCACACATTAATTGACTTGTCAGGCACAAGTCGTTAGCCAATGAGCGTACCCTGGACAGTCTTCCTATCTGAATCTTTATGCTCAAAGCCTGGAGTATAGTCAAAGTTCATCCCAGGTAAATGTTCAGGTGCTTTTGCTCTGATAAGACAAAGTGAGTTCACAGTGTTTTAGGGGACAATAAAAGCACTTTTTGTAAAAGTGCATGACCAAAATGGACTTAATATTGTATTCAGTCTGACATAAAATGAGGGACTGAGCCCATAAACTCATCAGGAAAGGGTTTACAAAGGTCAAGTCTGAGGGTCGTTTTCCAATAGACTTCTTTAGGACAGGAAGTCTTTTGCAGCCACAGGTATCGCCCCCTCTTTTATCATCCATTTTTTATATTATGTATGTGACCAAGTCACAATAAATACAGTGTCTCTCCTCTGTGTTATCAAAAAAAAAATTCAGCTTGGGAGGCCATTAATATGTAAGTAATTGGTGAAGCATGTTTTTAGTAACTTAGATGGAAGTATTAAAAATCCATAGCATAATAAACTTGATAGAGGACAGTTGAACTCTTGTTTATGGGTGGTGTGGCGTACACGTGCATCTGTGAACAAAGTTGTGACCTCTTTGAACCTCTTGTGGTTGCAGGAGGAAGTGTGGGAAGTCTGATAAATGACCTAAACTGGGTTTTGACATTTGACCTCATAAGACAGAATATCTCTTGAGGTTGGAGTGCCACCTGGGAAACTTTATTGGTAACTACTAGGATAACAAACAAATTTCTGATTTGACTGTTGATGGCTTAGTTGCAATGTGGGTATTGGGTTTTAATTAAAAAGAAAAAAAAAAGATGAACGTAAGTGTGCTCATTTCCAGCTCTATATTTTTATTCTTGGACTCTACTAGAGTGGCTTTGCATGAATCACAGTTCAAAATAAATCTTAGTTATCTTCTACTGAGTCTTGGTGAACGTTATACTGAGCCAAAAGTAGAAAAAACTGTGAGAAGTAAAGCATTTAGAACGGTCTGAAGCCCCCACTTTTTTTCTCACAGCTGATGTATTTGAACATACAATGATCTCATTATTTAACCTTGGCCATGGTTAAAATGAACATCCACTACAGGAACAGCATGTATGCAGCTCTGGCAAAAATTAAGAGACCACTGCAAAATTATCAGTTTCTCTGATTTTGCTATTTATAGGTATATGTTTGAGTAAAATGAACATTTTTGTTTTATTCTATAAACTACTGACAACATAACTCCTAAATTCCAAATACAAATATTTTCATTTAGAGCATTTATTTGCAAAAAATGAAAAATGGTCAAAATACCAAAAAAGGTCCAGTGTTTTCAGACCTCAAATAATACAAAAAAAACCCAAGTTCATATTCATTTTTAAACAACACATTACTAATGTTTTAACTTAGGAAGTGTTCAGAAATCAATATTTGGTGGAATAACCCTGATTTGCAATCCCAGCTTTCATGCGTCTTGGCATGCTCTCCACCAGTCTTTCACATTGCTGTTGGGTGACTTTATGCCATTCCTGGTGCAAGAATTCAAGCAGCTCAGCTTTGTTTGATGGCTTGTGACCATCCATCTTCCTCTTGATCACATTCCAGAGGTTTTCAATGGGGTTCAGGTCTGGAGATTGGGCTGGC